>VZTL01041577.1:58693-89981 GCA_013400535.1 Scopus umbretta
GTCCGTCCCTCGTGGCAGCTGAGCACTGCCCTCGGGCGCGGGGCCTGCGGGAGGGTCCCGGGGCGAAGTGGCACCCGAGGGGAGACGGGGTGTGATGGGACCGGCAGAAGGGTCTCGGCGGCATCACCCCTGCCTGCTCGCCCCTTCGTCTTCCCCCCGCAGCACAGCACGCCCGTCGTTCAAAGCACTGTCTGTCCTTTCAGCCCTGAAGCTCCCAGATGTTGCTGTCCCCCCCATGTTTGAGAGGTGTTTCGCCATGATGCAAAACGGGGGAAAGTTTCCCTGTCCTCAAGTGAAACTCATCCCAAGGCCATCTCCCTCGGCAAAGAGCTTCTGCTCGGCATGTGCTCACGAGACCCCATGCCGCCCAGCAAACTTTGCTGTTTTCTTCCAAAAAGGAAGAAAAAAACAGCATTTTTCTTCCTGTGGAAAACATACAGCATTAACTCTAAACATAATTACATCTCATGCGTACCTGGTGTTTTTTTCCCTTGTGAAGCACTGCCAAAAATAGTCATTAATAGTATTAATGAAATAGTTTGAACTCGCGTATTTCCCTGCCCCGGCCCAAGAAAACCCTCTTTCCAAGAGCTCCATAAAGCTAGAAATTTGTGGAGTGTCAAACACTGATTTTGTTCTTCTTGCCCAGACTAAAGATAGCTTCAAAGATATTGCAAAACACAAATTTTTCTTAATAACTTTCATGCAGATTTCATTCCAAAACGCTGTACAGTCAGATAATGTAATTACAGAGCTAAATAAAAACAAAGGGGCAGGGGAATTGGTGGAGACGCTGGGCAAAGGAAGATGTTTTCCGAATGAACTTAGAAGGGATGTGGGAAGTCAAGAGATAAAAACCACTCGTGAGGCTCTTTCACCCACAATGCCAGCATGAACAGGAGTCAGAAGGAATCCCCCATAGACTGGAACAAAGCAAAATGGGGTGTTTAACAAATGATTTAGTTTGAAGAAGGTTTGGGAAAAAAATGCCATTTTGACCTGGAGTTTGCAGGACAAGAAGGCTCATAGAGATACCCTCAACAGCCTTCGGGAAACCTGCTCGCTGCCTTCCTTCCTGAAGTCAAAGCCTAGAAAGAAAAGTTCTCCACTCCTCTGTGTACTGCGATGTCTAAGGGCCCACTTTGAGCAGTCAGTGCTTGCTTTTAAGTGTCTTCAGCTATGGAGAATCCATCACAGCTCATGGTGACTTGGCCAACCGTTCATCACCTCCACTGCTGAAAGATGAAACGGTGACTCACTTCTAGCCTAATCCTGCTTGGCTCCCATTTGGTACGTTTGTAACGTGGCAGAGCCTCCTGCCATCACATGTCCATGAGCTACATAGGTAAATCATCCCTTTGCGTCCTTTTAGGATCTTTCTTCCCTCTGGGAGGGCAGTATTTGAGCTCTCCAAGCTTCCTCAGCCCAAACCTTCTGCCATTTCTTCTGATCATGGACACAGAACGGATGCAGGAGTCGAGCAGCAACCAGGAAACAGCCAGAGACGCCAACCAGCTCTTTTTCATATGTATTTTTTCAATGGCCTTGCAGTCTGCTTTGGCTGTCCAGCTAATGCAGCTGTCACGCTGGGTGGTGGCACTGGGGCCCCGCGGGAGAGAGTTGCCAGTTCTTGGTCAGATCTTGGAAGTTTGAAGCCTTCCTCCAATGGGATTTGGCTGCTGGTTAGTCTTGGCTTTGTGAAACCCTCCCTCCAAAACCAGTGTGTGCTTCTACTGCTGAGCAGGGATTTCATGCTGTTTGCACATGACAAATATCATCAAATGGTGATCACTTCTGCCTGAGGAACAGCCCATTCTCCTCTGTTGGGGTGAGTTCTAATACAGAATTTCTACAAATTGAGACATTTTGAGTTAGGAAATTTCTGTTGATTAGGTCTAAGGAATTCCAAGGATGTCTGAATCCTGGCAGGATGAGATATCCGTCATGTCACTCAGGCTGAAGTCTTTCATGATGAGGTGGCCTTTTCTTCTGTGTGTTAGGGACAGACGTTTCAGCCATGCCAACCTGCCACTCCAGTAGCATTTGGTTGGCTCTTCTGTCCTGTCTGGTACCAAGTTTTTGCTTTATCTCTCAAAACTTCCCCATGATCGGTGACCAGATCCTGAAAAGCCATATCCTGACTTTGTTAGGGCCCTCAGACCTGCATTGGGTGTCAGCTACTGACAGACCCATTCCAGCTGGAAGGTCTTCCCACCACATTTCAAAACTGACTTTCCAATAAAGATCAATCTCTTTTCTCTTCTTATTCCAGTTCCTGGTAGCTGCGAGTGGAGGGCACAGCGATGCTCACACCTCTGCAGTATTCCCAGCCTGGAAGCCTTAAATTCCTCCTGGGACCTTGGCATCTGTGCGGCACCAGGCTTGCCACAGGTAACTTGGCGGCCTCTTTCTGCTTTCCTACCTGTAAAATGGGGCAACAGCAATGCTCCCCCATTCCCACGGAAGTTCTGTAGTCATTGCAGAGTGGGAATGCCGTGCTGGTAGGAACCAGGAGTAGGGTCCTGGTAGGAACCCACCACCAATGTGCTGGAGGAGGTAGGCTCCCAGCTGCAATAAACCAATGTGATAATATGATTAAAGATTGTCATAATACACATGGGTACGAGGGCTGGTTCTACAAGCTTGATAATCTTTTGCATGTATTACCCTAGCGTGATTTTTAAGGCAGGCAGCACAAACAGTTTCTGTTCTGTACAAGTGTCACAGCCTGCACAGCATCTATCATGAGGTGATGGAGTGCCCTGGGATTTTGCGTGCTGCAGCATAGACTTCTGCTTGAGCTATTGTGTTGAGGATGTTGGTAATAGGAGAAGGCTGTTGGGTGAATGAGTCAGGGGGGAGATGTCCCTCAGGCCCTGGAAACCATCCTACGGAGCACAGCAAACTCCATTTTGCAAAAGTGCAGCTGGGGATAACACTGTGACACACTGGAGGCAAAGCCCAGCAAGGTGATGAGGATTCTTGCATACAGCACTTGTGCAGTTTCCAGTCAGGAGCCTCTTTGCGGAGTACCTGCTCAACAGTCTGGAGGAGGGAATTATTGATAGCAGTCTGCTCAAGTAAATCGAGAGCTCATGATCCCCTTAATCCCATCAGAGCGCTCGCTCATCTTCACCATAGGTTATCCTGACAGGATGTGGGGCATCCCTTTGTTTCAGTGCCCACTCTGAAGTTTGAATTTTGCATCTGAACCGCTGAAGTCGATCCTGTGCTGGGGCGAAATGCTGAACGCTTCTTGTGTGCTGCCATAAATAAGGCAGAGTCGGCAAACCACAATCAGGAAATGGCAAAAGAACTATTTATAATCACCGCTATCTGCAAGACATTTGTGAGACCAGCAAAAAAAATATAAAAAATCCCCACTTCACTCTCCCTGACCCCGGCACCATCTATTTGCTTCACTCTGAGGCATTAACGCTCATCAGAAATGTTTGCCAACAGCTATACAAAAGGAAGTGTTGGATTGTATTTGTCCTTGTCAGCACTGAGCTGCTCCTTCCTTTTCTAGCTGTGATCCCTTTCGTCCCCTCCTTTGCCGGGACCGTGTGTGCTCTGAGCACTTACTGTCAGTGCCTACAGGTCCCTCTAAAGAGTCTGCCATGATCTTGTATCCAACACAGACTGATGCTCTCTGCAATGGGTTGATACCAGTAATACACCAAATAACTAGCTGTGTGGAACAGCAGCCCCCAAAACATATGTTTTTAGGTCCAATACTTTTCCCTGCAGGATGGTTAACAAGTTCTTCATTTGGATCAAAGCCTCTTCAGAAATCACAGCAGCTGAGCCCTTAGGATCAGCTCTTTTGGGGTGATGATGATAAATACCTGTCCTGGGGAAATTCTGGTGAAAGCCATAGCTTCAGACTGTGGAGCTGATGGCATAATTTTGGGTGCATGTGGTGCTTTGCTCCCCCTGTTCTGAGTGGTTTTGTGAAGAGGCTGGAGCTGTGCACGTCTCGGGATGCAACTGAATTTCAGGAGCAAACTCAAGGGTGTGGGAGCATTTATAAGCATGTGAGCGTGTATTTTACCTATATAAAAAAAGAAACTTTTGGTTTTAAAAGCATTAAGATTGTATAAAAATGAAACTCTCCAGAGCAAACTGCAAAGCAATAAAATCCCAAGCCACTGGGCACCTCTTACCCACTCTTTAATGACCATGCAACACATTTCTGCTGACGGCGAGAGGTTTATTGCTACAACAAAGAGCTTCCTTCTGCCTCCGACAAATAGCAACAGCCACCTTCCAGCGCAGGAATCTATGCTGCCGTTATCTGGAGGTGCAATGGTAGCAGTTCCCCACTTGTGGGTCCACCAGATGGAGTGGCAGCTGAAAGTGCTTGGACACCTACCTTTACGGGAGAAGGATGCTTAGAACCCATCTGCCCTCCTGAGGGCTGCACAGGAGGCAATGTCTGGGTCCTAGGGCTGTGATAAGAACTTGAGCAGCTCAGCCTTATCTGGGAAATACATGCTGGACTGAAGAAGAACATTCCATTGCGTGGATGAAGCCCCCAGCTGCAGTCAGCTGGGCCCAGGAGATGTTCAGGGTTGGCACGTGCACACCAGCTGCACAGGCGGCAGGGCTGTATGCTTGGGGTATGGCTCAGGATATGCATTATGCCGAGGATTGTATTTGGCAGGAAAAAGGTGTCCAAGAAAATTCAGACACTGAAGCAAAGAACCTTAATAAACGGGATTTAAATAATAGATTTAGCTGAAAATCCCCAGAAGACGAATTTTTTATCCACACATCAGGTGCTGTAAGCTTAGAAAAAGATAACAAAATGTTCCTCAGACAGAAAAGGTTGAGTTTCTGCTTTAATTGAAAAATCGTATGTGGTATTGATATTCCTAGAGAGATGTTATGTTAAGGAGTTTATACTGAGAGATGTATCATCACTATTTTGGGGTAAATTAGATTAAAGTGATTTGCAGTTATCCCCATGCTAAGTAGTATAAATGGAAGAAATTGAAAGTTAAAGTTGTACTTAAAAGAAGTGCACGCAGTTCACTGAGAAAATCCTAACTCCGCTCTGCCATAACATGCAACCATCGACTGGGTGTTAGAGTGGAATCGTAGCTTTCTGGGCCCATAATCAGATTCATCTGTCTCTTCTTTGCAGTGTCATGGCAGAGCAGAATTAAGAATATTTGCATGCCTTAAATTGAGTCTTTCTGCTTTAATTGTGTAATTACGGAAATCACTATTTAGGGATCTGTAGTTATGGCTAAGTTGAATTTTGCACTTCAGGCAGGCAGAGGATCTCTTTGCTAAAGAGTATTCCCTGCAAAATCCCAGCCTCTACTTTTTAAATATCGAATACATGTCCTGGGTATGTATTTGCAAATTCATTAATTAACTTATCAGTTAAAAGTAATTAAAAATTGGTCCTTTAACAAATCTAATGCATTGTGTCAGACCTGTCTTTTTTTTTTTTCCTGAAGATCCTATTAACAGAATAATGCAGACCCTGCAACCTCATGTGTAATTAATACTTCCTGAAATCCTATATATAAATTTCACTTGGAGAATTTATTTTACACTGAATGGTCTCTTACGAGATTATACTTCATAACTGAAAGTTTATTAAGTGAGGCTGGTTTGCAAGGCTTTCCTTCAGTGTCCCATAAAGATTTGCCTCCCTTCCAGCTCCTGTGGTCCCCGATAGCAGGGTCACAAGTGCAAGCCCAGCCCGTGTTTGCTGGGGTGCTGGTGCTGCTCTGCCAGAGTGAAGCTTCACGGAGCAGTGAGCTCTGGAGGTCTGTGGCTGCTCTGGAGCAACACAAAGCAGTCAGACACATGGCAGAGTTGGGCCATAAGTGTTAGTTTGAATAATGAACATAAGTTGTCTTTTAAAGTCATTATAACACCTTTAGTACATTGCGTGTGGGCCATGGGATGGGAGGTTGAAGTAGCGAAATATTTCCTAACTATTTTTTACCATAAAAAATAGAATATACTGAATACATGACTGAACTGGTATAATTAATTTCATTAGCACTCATCTGGGGTGCTCCAAACCATCCACTCACAGCTTCACCGCGCATGAGTAATGCATCCATCCCAGGTGCACGCCAGTAAAACCATTTGTGCCGCACCACCACAGACAGCATCATCTCTGAAAACAGCCTGTAAACTTCCATGGCCTTATTCAAGACAAAGAGCCTGACCAAAACGTAATGTGTTGTCATTTGTAATCCTGCCACAGTTGCTGACCCACCTTGGGTAAGTCTGGGCTGTGTCGAATCCAGTTGTGCAACTGGCAGAAAATCGTGGCTTCTCACCAAATGGCACTCAGTAAAACTTTAAGAGAGTCCCGTTGCTTCCCTGAGCACTGCTCTAGCAGTACATAGCAATTAGGGATTTTCACGCCTCCCGGTGAAGCAGGGCTGGCAGCCCCATCCTGCTGTAGGACCGAGCAGCTTCTCGGCTCTGCAGGAGCCTCTGGTTCCTCAGCTGACCCCAGAGCCCTTCGCCCCCAGCCCCTCTCCCAGCCTCGGCGCTCGTCCTTCTGCACCTCAGCCTGTGCTCGTAAATTAACAAATTGCAAATACAACATTAAATAATGGCAAATGCATACTAACAAACAAACAAATAAATATTTCCAGTGCTTTATTAATAGAATTTTGACAGCTTCATTAAGTTGGTGAAATTTCAAGATACTTAATGAAATAATGCTTCATCCCTTGGCTTGTGATATAAATTCTAATGAAATGCGCAATTCCAATTCATCACCAACAAACTGTGATGCTCTGCTCAGAAGGCACTATCATACTGCCAAGGTTTTTATTTCCCTGACATTATGATCTTAACAATTTTATTTTAACAGTTCGAATGGTAGCACCTAATAAGTTAAACAGCAGAATAAAAGATCCCTCTAGAAGGAAAAAAGTATATGTTTAGGTGGAAGAGACTTCAGAACAGATTATGGGTTGTTTTATATTCTAAATATGACACATTAATATCTACTCATTTAATACTATAATTTTTTAAAAGTTCCTTTCACTGAAAGATGATCTTTATTTCTCTGAAAATTGCCTAGTGGAATCCCCACTTGTGCAAATGGTAAGTGACTACCGCATACCAAGAGCTAAATGCTCCAGAGCTCAATGGAGCTGCCCTTAAATGAACAAAGTAAATGGAAAAAAATTAAGTAGAATTAATATTATTAAAGATAATAATATAAATTATTAGTAGTATGCTATTAAGGTCAGATTAATCCCACTACAATTCAATTGGAATAATACATACAATTTATGCATTCACAAATGTTTTAACATTTAAATTACCTTTTTGGCATTCTGGAAACCTGTATTTTACATTCCAGAGCAAGGCAAACGCTTCCCCGTGCCAAGACCAGAGAGCCCCCCGGATCCGCTCTCCTCCCGGAGGAGGCTGCTCCCCGGCCGGGGGGGCGAGCACCCCAAGCCCGGGTCAGGCCGGGGAGCAGTGCCAGCAGCACCCGTGCAGCACGGAGCGGCTCTCGGCCCCCTCTAGGGGCTAAATTACGAATCGAGGTCTGAAATTCAGCTGAAGCCTCTGATCCAAAGCTGGTCCTTTGCCTTTGGATGCTGAGATTTGCACCCTTGGCTCCAGCTCTGGGGTAAGCAAGGGACGTGGGTATTTATAAACCTGTATGCCTGGCTTAGCCCACAGTGGATGGCATGCAGTGTGTTTGCAGGGATCACACTGTTCCGTGGTCGGGAAGCTTCAGTCTCTTCATCTCTGCCCCCAAGTTTGTACTGGGGACCCCTGCCAGGGGTATTTAAAAGGTGTGTAGATGTGGCCTTTAGGGACATGGTTTAGTGGTGGACTTGGCAGTGTTAGGTTTACAGTTGGACTCGATGATCTTAAAGATCTTTTCCAACCTAAATGATGCTATGATTCTATGAAAAAGGTATGACTCGAAACCGCAGGTGTCTGATCGGTTTCCACAGGTGGGGACAGCCTGTCTCGGTGTTTGCTAAAAAGTCAGGCCCATGTTGCATAACACAGCTGATGTCTTTGGGGCATACCAACAGCTCAAGGGTCCCAAAGCTGCCAATTCGTAAGCCTCCCTCCAAGCAGGGAGGTCCATCAGGCACAGGAGCTCTGTCCCCGGAGCTCTGAGATGTGCAGCGTTGCTACCAGCTCCACCTGAGGCAAGTGGAACTGTAACCTGCTCTGAAACGCTTTGGATACATTTGGATTACCCAGAGAACTGAACAGCTTGGCAAAAATCAGCAACTTTATTTTTTTCTAAATACAACTGATTACTGAAGCAGTTGTTTTTCCTCCTTTTCCACTTGCTGGAGAGACTGGAGGCTCTTTGAGACAGGGACCATCTTATTTGATGTTTGTACAAAGGCTGGCAAGGAGGCCCTGTTCCCAAGAGGGATCTCCTGATACTGTAGAAACGCAAACAATAAATAAGACAGTAGTAAAGTTCTAACTCAAAAGGAGTTTTGTGGCTGTCTGTGGGTGCAGGATCCACCTTCACTCCACTCGTTTTGCAGCAGGACAATTGTACAATCACCGTAGTGGGACGGTAACACAGTTGTGGGCTTATAGACCAAATCCAGTTCCAACCATTTTGCAAGCTCCTTGTGTGCCTAGGGACTGCTCTCTCATGCTGGGTCTGTGTAGGAACACCATTACAAACACCTGTAAGGACCCTGTACCCCATCACTGACCCAACCTTCTACCCATAGTACTGGGGAACTGGAGCTGGAGCTCAGGGACAAGGCCAGTGTCCATGACCGTAGCAGCATGGAGTTCAGTACAGGATGGAAAACCTGATTACAAGCTTAGGTAAACACTTGGGCATAGGCACAGTGCTGGTGGTGACACAGCTCTGGCTTCACTGAGAGTGGGACCCATCCTGCTACTTGTAGACAAACCCTCCATTTCGTCTGTGTGAGCTGCATTGGAGACCTACACCAATCCTGTTCTCTACTTCATTGCTTCTTGCAAGGATAAATAAACCAAAGACACAAGGAGTCCAGCTATTTTAATAATGGTGGTTATACAAATAATCTTGGGTTTACATTAAAAATAATCATAATTTTGTCTGCTTTTTATGAAATGTTCTGCAACAGCAGGCCATAAGCCAGCAACTTTCCTTAGATAAAATCTGTACAAAGAGAGAGCAATTTGCCATCATTTTTAAATACATGTTTTTTAAATACTTTAAGTACAATGACAGAGGACAAGCTCAGGAAAAGTGGAAGTCTGCGGCATGGTTCACAACTGTGACCAAAGGGTGGGAAATGCCGTATTTCAGAGGGTGCAGGCGACATGCAATGTACCATTTGCCCTCAAAGGAAAAAGTCTTTTGTAGACTCTCTAAATTTAAGCTTCCTCCAATGCCCCGAGGAGCTTATGAGCTGCTTGACCAAGATAATAACACTCTGACATTTTTGGATCTCCTCTGTGTCACTGTTATTAATTTTATGATCTAATTTTATCATTTTTATTATCTTTTTCAAGTATTCTGTATATACCACAATTAGGGTTCTTTTTCTTGTTGATAATAACAGCTCCTATTATCTATAACTCATCAGCTAGATTTTTCTTTAATGCATTTGGCTTCCCTTATCAATTTTCTACCACTCAGAAATGTTAAATTATCTTGATTACTAGTTTTTCCCTTTTTTCCCATTCTTTATATGCTGTTTCTTTTTCTAATTGCTGCTTTCATTTTCACCTAGAAAGACCTCAAAATCAAAACTATTCTTTTAAAATTATAATGGAAATATAACTTTTTAGCCAGGTTGTGAATTCTTAGTGGGAACTTTTCATTTTTCACTCATTTACTTATGTGTTTATTTTTCTTCCCAGTGAGTTTCACTCATGTCTTTATTCAGCTTCACAGATCCAGAGAAAAGCACCAGGTATATATTACTGGTTGGGACTATCTTTTATTATCCCATAATTAATGTAATCAGGTCATGATCACCGGTCTCTAGGCAACCACCGATTTCTAGTTCAGTGATCAATTCATCTTTATCCATCATAATAAGATCTAAAATAGAATTACCTCACGTTAGGTGCCATCCCTTTTGTGTTAGAAAATTATCATACATAATTTTTAGTGATGCCACTGATGTTTTATTACTGCCTGCAGGAGGTCTCCAGCATTCACCTCCCACAATAATGTCCCACAGAAAAGGGCAAGTTTTCTTTTGATACCCTACAGACAGGTGCACCCAGCATGGGGTATGAAGGCATGTACCAGCCCACAGCCTTCTCCCACAATGTTAGTTAACACACTGCACCATGCACATGTTACTGCTTATCAAAATAGCGAGGTTTGCCACTTCCTCTCATTTATGGCCAGATAAGGTATCAGAACTATTTCTTCTCTTTATATTACTTATTATCTTGCTTCAATATGCTCATGACCCCCTGAATTTCTTCTTATGAAGAAGATCTTCCGAGCCATCATAAGACCCTCCAACTCATCCATCCCCCTCATTATGCAATGCCAGGCAAGCACAAATCTGTGGGCATGAATGGAAAACCTTAAAAATTGTGTCTCCATCAGAATAATGGAGGGAATCCCATCCAGCCCACCAGTAATGTGTTAAGTTATAAAGATGTTTTGAGATATTTTTGATCAGTTAAGGTAATTCAAAATTTTCAGAAGTGTAATGAAAACTGGTGATTTAAAAAAAAAATCTTATTGAATACAACTGACTTTTAAATCAACATTGTCATTGTTTTTCTGCCTGTTGTTATTTCCTCTTAGTTGGTATTAGGCTGAAAAAAGACTGACTGTCTTTGGTCTTTGGAGCTGAGATTACATCTTATATCTGTGTAGATCCTGGGAAAGAAGTCCTGTTCCTCTTTGGCATATTTAAATGGCATTGTAAGTGAAATGGTAAATAAATCTGTAATAGTAATACTCAGTTTCACAGGGAGTCCTTTTTTATCAGCAGAACCAAGGCTGGAATAGAGCTGGTATCTGCTGCAGACTTGAAGGCTAGGGTAAATCTGTTGAAGCTTTCTGTCCTAATGTGGACAAGGACACATGTAATCCTGGGAGGTGAGGAGCAGCTGAGCTCATCTGGGGTCCTCCAACTTCCAGAAGATGGGTCCTCTGAGGTGGGTGGAAACCGACATGCAGAGCATCTGTCCTGGATGTCCAAAGCGTTGACATGAACACATCACCCACTTCCACTCATGACAAATATTGCAGCAGTCTTGGCAGCCTGGTGGCAGGGCATGTGAGGCCGTCCCTTGCTCCATTGCCAGTAGACATCATGGTGGGTCCTGTGTTCCTTCCAGGGGCAGAGTAAGAGGTAGGTCTATGCCCTTGAGCATCGCTTTGTCTCAGTGTCCCACTGTCAAATAGAAATACTAAAAATCAGCCTCCTGTGGGGGACTCTGCAAGTAAATATTTTCAAGACTGTGTCAGACCACCTGGGCAGAGGGACAGAAAGATAACTAGATGAAAAATAATTAGAATAATTATTTGCCAGTCAATAACTGTCTGAAATAGCAATCAATTAACCTGGAGACATTTCAAAATGAGATCTATACTGACTGGGCAACTGAGGTCCAAATGATGACTTCAACTTTGCCCTGGATAACCTCCAATTGCCCTTCACCCTAGGTCCACCACAGTCAGCAGCCAACCCTGAATCACCAATGGCCCTGTTTTCAGAGATGGCCAGCTCTGGGAAGAGGAGGGCTTCCTCATGTTCAGGGCTGTCCCAGGTCTGTTATTGCAGTGGAGGGACTGGAAACACCCCTGCAAAGAAATCAAGAGAAATATGTGGAGAGAAGCACATCTTGCAAGGTGAGGACTTGCCTCCTTGTTCAACAGAAGAAATCGTGGAAGGAAATTTTAGGGCATTTGGATTTGTAGAGCCTAAATGGGGTCAAGCTGGATCATGCCTACTGCAAAATAATGTTGTTTTCAGGGACTCCTTGAGGCAGGTCACCTCTCACAGAGCCCTGGAAAATTGTCTGTTTTATTTTTGGACTCTAGTATGTTTCTAGGAAGGGCTGAATAAAACTGAGGGCTGTTTTCACAGATTAAAAAAAAAATAATTCACAAGTGTGACCTTCTGTGGACTGACTACATGAAAACTGCAAAAACAGCCTTTAGAATGTTCAGCAAACCCTCTTCTGGAGTCTCTGCTGCATACCCTACTGGGCATCAAAAGCAGCAAAAAATGGAAGCCCAACAGTTGACCTAAGGCAGAGGCTGTACTGAGACATTTGTTTTGCTGCTGCAAATTCTTAGCCCAATTTCCGCAGTCGCTCAGGTTTTTTTCGTCTGGGTAAAGGAGAAGGTCATCTTAAGGTTCAGCAGTAGACACAACTCACAACACATCTACGTTGTGTGTGACCAACCCTCTGCTTCAGGTCCCATCTCATGTAACACGCTCCCATCCGTGCCCTCCACACCCTCCTTTGAGCTCTAACTTGTTTCCCTGGCAGGTGAAGCGATCCGTGTTCATACTTTGTGCTAAGTTTATAAAGTGCTTTAGGATCCAGTGACAGGTGTTGAATATTAAAGCAGGAAAGAAGGAAAAATGAGCAGGTAGCTGCCAGTTGCCAGCTGCTCTGCCTGCAGCTGATTGCTCTCCCCTCAAGGAGCCTGGATGGTCCCCTCTCCCACTTCACATTAAACTGGGATTTTTTTTTTTTTTTTTTAATTTTACTTATCTGGAAAGAAAACATGGGGATGGATAGAAAGGAATGCTGCAAATAGTGTCTTTTTTCTGTTTAATCCAGCATTCTAAATAAAATTAATAGATTTAACCCCTTTTTTTTCCCCATATTGATAGTCTCTGGCTAGTCTCTTATTGTTTCCTCAGGCCTTGAATTATGGTGCAATAATTCACGCTGAGTTGCATGGACGGCACTCAGCTTTCAGCTTTGTGCCTGACAATGCTCCAGGCATGAATTATTGTACTATAATTCACACCTTGTCATATCTTATTGCCGGAACATCCCCTAAATGACAAAGCTGAATTCATTAAGTAGAAATTCAGTCAAAACTTGGGAAAGGCAGTTGATGGCAGGAAGGACCATGTACCTAAGTTCTTCATCTGTGTCGTTTCAGTCTAGAAAGGAAGAGCCCCAAACAATTAACATAGAGGAAGAGGTTTATATGTCCATGTTTCACTGCCTATATGTGTAACTATTCTGGGTTCTCCAAACTAGATGCCTGTTTGTAGTCCAGCTGTACTGACCAGCTGGTCCACAAAAGGCTTTTCAGGTTCCCCTGCAGTCGAAATAGTCTGCTTCATGGGGACATCAGCAGCCATTTGCATGTAAAAGATGCTCACAAGGTGGTCAAAAGTGAGTAAACACCTTCACAGACACAAGCATATGCAGGCTCCCGCATACTCTCTTCTGCACACACTCCTCTTCCTCCATCATGCCTGCCGTAAGTCACTTCTGGCAGAAGACCTTTGATGTGTCTCCCTGTCTCCCAGGGCTCACACACAAGATAAGCCCCACAAGCCATCAACACCATGTACCGTGGCAGGAGGGAGGCCTCAGGATCAGACCATGGTGAAAGCAAAGGTGCAGCTTTGCCGCCACTGTGTGCTGAGTACCCCTCCCTCCTGCAGCCCAGCTCCATGCCACCGCTGGGGCTGGATGGGGACAGTCAGCTGGTGTCACACCCACCTCTTGGAGGGCACAAATACAGCTCCTGCCTTCTTGGTGAGCTGTGTGTCCTTTGGAAGGCACAAGCCTGCCTGGTCCAGGGAGTAGATTGCTTTTTTGCAGCCTGACCTCAGAGAAAGGCACCCCTTAAGTTAAAAAACACATCTGGGGAGAAATGGCTATTTTGACAAATAGCAGTAGGCAGCTGGAAAATCAGCAGGGACTGGAAGACATCTCGAGCAGGTGAATCTCAGCAAGTCTCACCCTGGGATGTCCACAGTGAGCCAGCCCGTGGCAGGCAGTGTAGACATCTTTCTGTGCAGAGTGTGCTAAATGCAGTCACTCACAGAAGCAACATCTTGCTGGTATTTGGGGTAGTCAAGAGGAATCACTGCCAAACATCTAGGTGCTTAAAACAGCACCAGGCATCTGCTGTGAGTCAGATAATTCACACCCATCGTGCCCACTGCAGTTTAAAACATTTCAGTCGAAATATTGCTTTCTTCTGAGCCAACTCATGAAGGAAGCAGCTTGCGCTCGGATGTTTTTTGTAGTGTCCCCCCCTGCTGCTCCTCTGGCTCTTCCAGTCCTCCTTACTAGGTATAAGCTCACTTTCAAATGGTTGAAGTGGCAAAAAATGTGGCCGTTTCCCCAACTACTTGTTCCTGCCCATTGACCAGCCCTGCTAGACACAGGGGCAGCGGGAATACTCCCAAATCCACTGCAGGCAAAGCAAGCTAACACATTTTTTTCTGCCATCAGAGTGGCAGTGGAAGGGACAAACAGGGAGTTACAAGTGGCTGGAGGTGACAGGATCTTCACTTGGAGGAGCTCAGTTTCTTCTGCAGAAACAAGGCATGTGCTGCTCAAGAGGTCTTGTGACAACAACCAGTGCTTGAACTTCAGCACCTGGACATCAGAGTGGATTTTACAGTGCTGTGGTAGATGCCCACACTGCAGAGCTCTGGGGATGTGACTGGAAGTAGCATACTGACTGAGTGCTGGGATGCCTTGTTCAATGGGAATGTCAGAGAGTGATATACCTTGGACTTTACCTTCCTCAGGACTGCAGACAGGCACTTTGGCGGGACAGGCTCCAGACTGTGCTGAGACACAAATCTCACATGGTTTCATCTTAAAACCAGAGGAGCAGTGACAATGCTCACCTGCTGGCCTCAAGCTTGAGAGGTAAAACACTGTACATAGCACAGGTCAAAATCCACCGCCTTACCCAGGTTCATCTGTCGGGACATTTATGCTGCCCTGAGCTAAAAGAGCAGCTGGAGAAAGTGCAGGACAGCCTGTCCCAGGTGGCATCCTGACACAGTGCAATAGTAGGGAGATATTTGAAAAAGCACATCACAAATAGACAATATTGCAAAACCAACAGCCATTTGGCTAACTCTGCCCAAGGAGGCCACTTTTGACTTGCATGTGGTCATCAGTGCAGATGTAAGCAAAATGCCTTATGCAGTGGGAAATGGCTCACCTCAGGATATTTCAGGTGAACCCAGTGATAACACACGGGACCACAGTGAACCTCCAAGCCAGCTCTCTATTGACTGTTAATGCAGCAGAAGGCAACAAGCTCAGATGGAGGCACATCTCACAGAAGTTAGAAATCCCACCAGCTGGCACACATGCTGTATCCAGCTGGCAGAGGCAAGAGCAAAGAGCCCTGAAGAGGGGAAGACAGCCAGGGAAACCCAGGCACCATGTCACTCTGGCAGGTCTGGCAGTGTTTGCACTAGCACATGAATTCAATTCAATGCTTTCCTGGTAGATGTAGGCACCTCTAAAGAGTCAGATGCAGAAGTGTAATTAGTGTTTACTGACAACTGGAAATAAACATGCATTACCATTAGTTATCCATTAATTAGTTGACTAATAACTGGTTAAGCCAGCTTGTTATTTAGTGGTTGAGTCTTCCCTGTGATCCTGGATTATTATAATAATAACAATTACTACGCATGCTTCTGCATAGCACCACGTGTCACTGTGTCATCAAGAAGGGAGTATAGTACAATCTGCAACTATCTTGCCACTTCCTTCACACCTCACTGAAAACCTGGTCCTGCCAAGCATGGTGGCAACATACCATAAACTGTCATGACACCAAATGGTAGTTTATATGTCAAGTCCAGAAATGTTGTAGGACAGTAGCTGTCACAGTCTTGGGGCAGACTTTTACACCACCTTGCACCAATGGTGAACCCAGCTGTGAGATGTGGCAGAGGCAGGCAGCACAGAGCTTTGAGCAGGTGAAACAAACCCAGCCAAACAACCTTAACTGTGGCATGCAGCCAGCTAATTTTTCTGACCACAAGGAGCACTTTAGCCCGTTAAAATCTCCTTTGGGATTTTCTATGGGCCTGTCACTGCAAGAAAACAGGCTCTTTCCTCCAAGATTGTTGACGTAGCTTATTACTGAATACTCGTCTGTTTGCAGATGTTCTATATTTTCCTGACATGAAGTTTCTTAACATCCCTTTTAAATTGTCTTTATGCTCACAATGTTGATGCATAATCTCTTTTTTCCTTGAGAAGTTACTGTAAGTGCCTCGTGCAATGATGAGATGAAAGCCGCCTTTGTGTTCCTGCCAATCCAGTTTGTATGCCTCTGTTTGTCACCTGCAGATAAAAGCTCAGGGATGTTGTTTAGAACTAGTCTATGAAGTAGAGACTCAACTGAAGGCAAGGAGGAAAATATTAGCAAAGCAACCACCTAATTCTTGACAATCCCAACACCAGCCATTGTGAAGCTTTGCCCAGACAAGAATCCCTACCTAAAGCCTCTTAGGGTGGCTTACGTGAGTACATTATACTTCAAAGAGGATGCACACAAGGCCAGTTCCTGTAGCTCCGCTGATGAGTGGTAACTCATTAAGCTGCAGTAATTTGGCAGGTCTGTGTTTACTTAGATCTCAGCTGGAGCATCACATTTTGTGAACCATTTTTTTTGCAAACAGAGCACATACCAAAAGGTTTTAAACTGTGTCAAGCTGATGAAACCCCATCATATAGACTATTGCGCGGCTTAAAAGTGAGATTTTTAAATGATGAAACTACCTATAGATCCTCTCATTAAATATGGGACTAAGTTTCCTTTGTTTATTTTTAGCCAATTAGAAACTGGTTTAAGCTAAAGCAAAGTCATACCTTTCTGTGACAGACACAAATATGAGCTAGACAGACACCACCGTGTAGACACACAAATGTTAGTTTACTTCCCAAGTCACCCATGTCATGACTGGGGACAGCTGAAGCTTTGTCCCCTTGGTGGTTCCTCTGAATCCCTCTCCACCTCCACACACCACAGCACCCTTTCCATCATCATTTGCCTGTGCTTGCTTGCCAGGAAACCCCATCATTGCTCACCCGTAAATAAGGACAGTTCCTCAGTACCTTCTATAACAGACTCTCCTGTGGCCACTGATGGGGTGGCCAATAAACCTCCAATGGAGACAATGATGGTCATAGGAACAAACTATTTGAAGAGGGAAAAGACCAGAGGAAGACTGCTTTTCCAAAAGTCTTACAATCTTATCATGGCCACATAGACAGAACCTTCACCCTTTCCAGAAGGTAAACCTTTAAAAAGCCACTTGAAGACACTGCTGTGTTCAGCTGCTTGCCCACCAGCCAGAGAGTCAGATCTAGAGGCTTTCAATCTACTCTGTCCCTGTGGCACACTGTATGTTTGCCAACCTTTTAAACTATTCTGTAAGAGACCCTGTCCAAAAAAACTGGAGCTATTTTCTCTCTATGTCTGGAGCGTGGCGAGCTGTTACACCAACAAGCTGTGCAGGTCAATATGAGCAGACGTGTAGAGTGAAACAGGTGGCATGGAGCAGTCACCATCCATACTGTGTGTGTTCTGGCAGGGTTGTTTTGGACTATCTATAGCATGGCCCTGTGGCACATTAGTGGATGGAGAGCACCAAGTCTTGCTGAGGCACATTTTCTGGTTTAATTTCATTTGACAGGACACCACTTTCTGTGCTCAAAGTCCACTCAGCAAGGTAAGTCAAGTATTTGACTTTGGTTGCAGCAATTTGGGATTTATCAATAAGAAAATTAAGCTGACTCACTTACAGTGTGTCCAGACTTTCTATATTTGTGTGTGCATGTGGGGAATATCTGGTACTAGAGAGATTTTTAGTTTAGTAGAGAAGTGCAAAGGAAAGAACCACCACCAGCAGCTGACATCAGTTAAATTTGCATTGGAAATCAGCACAAATTTTAGCAATGAGGGCAATTAATCATTGGAATAAACGGTTTAAGAAAGATATTGAACTCTCTCTTTCTTGGTCCTTTTTTCTCAGGACTGTCTCATTTCTGGAGATGTTAGTCTAACAACTCACTGGTCCCAGTCCAATGGAAACAGGGTGAAACTGGGATGTACAGGAGGTAAGACAGAAACACCTTTCTGGTTTTGATTCCAGTGCTGAGCACAGCCACCTTTCCCAGTAGAAGATCTCATTCAGGCCAAGAGACTGTCAGCCAGAATGAACCCATCTGAGAAGATGCTGCCATGGATCCAACATAGCCAGGGCATAACAATGTGGTGACAGTCCCTGTGACCACATCCACATTGCCTCTGGTTTGCGCACATTTGTGCTACAGGTGAAACCTCCCCTCAGATCTCCCAGCTGTCTGCTACACCAAGAATCAGTTCTTAGTTTGGATTATCAAAGACAAACCTTGTGACCAGAGACACGGTTGTGCCATTTTGCATCACTTGTCAGGTTGCAGTGTTCTGCTTGGTTTAAATGAAATGCTTATTGGGCATAAGAGAGGTGAGGGGTTTTGCAGGGCTTCGTCCAAAACACTGCATAGTTTTACGTTGGCCTGATTAGAGTGGGAAAATTTCTGAAGTCTTGAAGTCTTCCTTCATTTCCCACTCAGATCTAATTGTGTTAGCAAAACACCAACCTTCTGGAGGCAGTGAGAGCAGAATAGCATTGTTTAATAACCACTGAAGAACAGAACAGAAAACGTGGAGGAAGAGGGTCTTTAATTTAAACCACCAAGAAAAATGTTGCTCCCCATGACTTCAGCAGAGATTATTACTGTAGAATAAAACTTCTCTTCAGAGAAGCTTGTTCTTCAAGAAAGCTTGAAGTTGGCTTGACAGTTCCTAGTGCAGTAAGCCACAAGGAGAAGACCTTGGTTTTGTGGGATACCTGGAATATGAGACTGCTGTTGCTGTGAAAACACATGGGAAAAGCACACAGAGAGCAAGAAAGTGAGAAAGAGCCCCCTGAATATCTCCCAGCTCCTCCATGGCCTGGTCTAGGGGTTGAGCCAGATGATGTACAACAAGACTTTTACTGGTGTGTCTTCAAATGATCGTTCACTGCTGGAGGCTTGTCTGAATCTCTCCCTGCTTTCTTCTCTCTGACATTTGGAAGGGACTAGGATTATTGTATTTTTATCTGTTTTTCTGGGAGAATGCTTACTTGCACCCAGGTAGAACAACCAGTCCTTTAAAACATATGGAATATATAGAGATAAGTAGGTATGTGTGTACATGATGACATAACTGTAGAAACTATGGAACTGGAAGGAAAGTGCTCCACCTGGGCCTGACAGGGTTTTTTTATCTGTTCAACAGTTTCTTCTTTTACTCTTTTCTTTTCCCGATTTATCCCATTGGTGGCCAACAAACAATGTTAGAACACAGCCCTCTTCTTCTTTTTGTTCCTCCTCTACATCTCTGCCCCTTTGCTGTCCTCCTCCTGTTGGCACCCCCAGCTGGGGTGGGTTAGGCAGAATGCAGACTTTCAGGACTTTAGAGCTGTTTGCATTGTATTAAAAGTGTAGTTTTCTTTTTTTTTTTTTTCCCCAAGGTAAGAAAATAGTATGCTTTTCCCCATCTCTCCTAATGCAAATGTAGCCAAATTGATTTCCCTCCAACTTTCCACAAAACAGATTCATTCCAAGAGGAGAATTTTGGGAAAAGGTACAAGTTTGTGAAGACAGAGTGTTCTCATGGAGGCTGAAATAGTTACTTTAGCTAGAACATTGGTGGCACATGGCCTGTGAAAGGCAGGGATTGAGATTAGGGTAGGGAATATCTCTAAATGGGATCACAGAAGAAAGAGGATGGTGAACAAGTTGGAGGATTTACTAGGCAGATCAGCACCTTATAATGCAGCATGAGGTAGAGATCTCAGCAGTGCAGTGACAAGCAGAAAGATGGGTGTGGGCTGAAGTGTAAAATCAAGCAAGTCTCCTAGCAGAGTTCCTAGCTGTGTGCTTTTCCAAGCTTGTTCTTGATGCCATTGCAAGCCTGAGTGGTGCATTTGCTGTGCATTACATTCCCCAGTCTGGGCTTCACTGTGGGGAGTGATATGTGGTGTCTCTGCACCCACAAAGCAGACAGGACTTCTGCAATAATGAACACAAGAGAAGTGATAATGCAAGTTAGATGCAAACACAGGCTGAAGTTTGCTCCAGGTGGTAGGATGGATAATGCTCACAGTTTGGCTGATACTTGTTCTGGATCTTCTAATGAGGGTCTAGCATTTTTATTTTGTTTGGGCTGCTTTATGCAGCAAGGTCAGTAAAGCCCCATTGCAAATCAATTTAAACAAAGGTGCTGGAGCAGATAACTCTAAATTCCCAACTACTTAAAATAGCTGCCACATCCATAGCAAAGAACAGAGACTGAGTTATTTAGCTCATCTTTGTCAACTAATGAAACAGCCTCCATATGGAAATGTGTTTTTTGCATAAATTTTTGCTAAGAACTAGTTGAGATTAATATAGGCCAACTCTCTCTCATTTCAGTTTTCTTTTGAATTACCTTGAAGATTTGTTTATTTACAACTGAGCATTTGAATATAGTCACTCAATCGATATTGCTGCAAACTGGCTGGAGTTGGACTCTGCATTGATAGACCTGTGAAAAGGAGTGAAGAGTGCAGTGGTCTGGGGCACCAGGAGGGGACGACAGGGATGAGATGCCCAAGCTGTGAGGAAGCCCTAGCTGGGCAAGCCGAAGATATTAGAGTTCCCAAACATTTACCTAAGTGCAGCAGAACATCTTGGGGGTGGCAGGAAAGTGCCTGATTGCTGCTAATTTAGCCCCAAAGTTCATGTGGCAGGAGAGGCTGTGGGATCAGTCATGGAGTGGTATTGGCTGGGCACCATCTTCCCATCTCCTTTCCCACTAGGAACACAGAGCTAGCCAGGGCTTTGTCCTGACATAGTTCTGCCACAAGGAGCAGGCAGCAGTTCAGGACGCTGCTTGAGGCCCCCCTGCCTGCTCAGTCAGGCATTGTCAAAAAGTGAGTGTGGAAATGCCATGGATGCATGCAGGTGGGAGGCTGCCCTAGGGTGGGCAGGGTGCCCACTGGGCAAGGGAGCAGAACAGACTCTCCACCGTGCCATTGCATGGGCAGATCCACAAGCGGTTTTGCAGGTAACCTGTTATATGGGACTTCCCAAAGTGTGTTGGGACTTTCCAGTGGGGTGGGGTTCACTTCTGCTGCTAAATTGTTCCCCCAAGGCAGAAGGTGCATGTGAAACCCTGGAGATTTAAAGCTGTCAAATGTTCAGCTTCTCTCTTGGAGGGAACAGTACATTCAGACCAACCTAGCCAAAAGCAGGAGCGCTGTACTGGTGCACAGAGTGCTATCTGGAGACCTGTTGTCTACCTCCAGACCAGCCACAAACCCTCAGTGCCATGAATCTAGGCAAGCTGAGGCTGTGCTCATGCTGTTTTATGGAGCCTTCCTTGAGTCTGAGATCAAGTTTCCTGTGCCATGCTGTCCATGGGCAAGGAGCTTAATGGAGGGTCATTCTCCTCCACACTTGCAGGGTCAGCTGGGACCAGACCAGCAGATGGCATTCAGCTGTGAACTCATGTAGACATGGGTTGAGCATTTGGCTCCTCTTCCAGGCTAATCTCAGGAGATGCAGCCCACAAGCATGGTCCTTCCCTCGGAGTTTGTACTTTGCACTGGGCTGGGAGTTGCAAACCCTCCTGCAAAAAAAAAAAAGTCTTTATTTGCCCTTGCTGTAGGTACCAATGTGGGGATGTTTCCTGTGGGTAGCTTAGCTGTTTCTGGCTTGCATTTTGTGCTAATGCTCTCCCTGGCCATCTAATAAGCAATAAAAAAGTCCTTTCTAAAAGTACAATGAGCATCATGAGCTGATTCTGTTCAGCACTGCAATAGTGGTATTGAAATCTGGGGTGGTATGCTGGCACGGGGCTTGGGTGATGTGACACACAATCCTTGTGTCTGCCCCATGCCCCCTGGAGCACCTGGTGGGTGTCATGTTGCCCCTCAAGGTGCTAAAAAACAGAGACCAAGAGATAAACTGGGTCTGACTGAGAGCTCAAAGACTGTGATTCCTAGCAATGCCAGTTACGCCTGAGCAGCAAGGACCAGCTGCTGTCACCAGAAAAATTGATGCTGAGATTTTGACCCTTACAGCAGAAATGTTGTCCCAGATCAATACGGTGCACTATTTAACAGACCTGACAGCAGGCTCCTCTGCACAGAAACTCCGATAGCTCGTGGGTGGCCCTGGGACGGACGTGGCTGCTCTGGCTCGTGAGCATTGGGTGAGAGCTCTGAGCAGTGCTCAGGTGCAGAGCAAATCTGCTCTGAATCCATCAAAACACTTTCAATATTGTTTTTTTCAGACTTCTCATTTTGTGAGTATTGTTACTTTAGCTTTTTATTTAGTCTGTGCTCTATTTCATAAGGTGTATTTTATGAATGAATGCTACATTGGAACTTGTATAAAATAAACCAGTAAATGAATAGTGTTTCTAAAAAGAAAATGAAAAAAAACTTGCCGATAAGACGAAAAATGTTGTCGTGTGGTAATTATTGCTAGTAAATTTGAACAGAAGAATTAGTTATGACTTTCTTCAAGTATTTCGACAAATTAAACCCCAAATATCTATTGAAAATTATACAATTCTATGACACTTTGGATCTTGATAAACCTACTTTTTAAGACACAAATTTCAATCAGTTCTAACATTAACAAGCAAAGCCGTCACACTGGGTAAGGGTACTTTTCATGTAAGCCCCTTTGCTAGCCTAAGCATGGGGAATTCCAGGCTCTGCACATACAGGGAGATGTGGTTTCACTGTTGGTACTTGCAAAAATCCTCATAGTGTTGCTTGGGTGCTCAGAAGAGCCAAGAAGAGAGGAACATTGAAATACTTGAGCCCTCTATGAGCTGGTCTGTTAGACACTGCAGAGAAGCCAGTGCACCTCTTGTGATTGCAGCTGTTGCAAAATATGCAATCTCTATAGCAAAGCAGTTAACAAGACCAGAAAAGCTGCTCCACTGGGCTGCGAGACCAGTGTGCTGACCATGACCACATGCTGCTTCTTGGCTCAGCTCCCCACTTGATTCACCTGAAAACTGTCACCAAGATGCTGTCAGAAGAGACTGCAGGGAAGGGTGATGGAGCAGCTTGTTCTAGATGTTATCTCTAAGCATGTGGAGGAAAAGAAGGTTATCAGGAGCAGTCAACATGGATTCACCAAGGGGAAATCATGCTTGACCATCTGATAGCCTTCTATGATGGCATGATTGGCTGTGTGGATGAGGGGAGAGCAGTGGATGTTGTCTACCTTGAGTTCAGCAAGGCTTTGGACACTGTCTCCCATAACATCCTCACAGGTAAGCTCAGGAAGTGTGGGTTAGGTGACTGGACAGTGAAATGGATTGAGAACTGGCTGAATGGCAGAGCTCAGAGGGTTGTGATCAGCAGCACAGAGTCTAGTTGGAGTCCTGTAGCTAGCGATGTTCCCCAAGGGTTGGTACTGGGTCCAGTTTTGTTTGACTTATTCATCAGTGACCTGGATGAAGGGACAGGGTGTACCCTCAGCAAGTTTGCTCATGATAGAAAACTGGGAGGAGTGGCTGATACACCATGAGGCTGTGCTGCCATTCAGCAAGGCCTGGGCAGGCTAGAGAGTTGGGTGGAGAGGAACCTAATGAAGTTCAACAAAGGCAAGTGTACGGTCCTGCACCTAGAGAGGAATAACCCCATGCACTGGTACAGGTTAGGGGTTGAGCTGCTGGAAAGCAGCTCTGTGGAGAAGGACGTGGGAGTCCTGGTGGACAATAAATTAACCATGAGCCAGCAATATGCCCTTGTGGCCAAGAAGGTCAATGGTATCCTGGGGTGCATTAGGAAGAGTGTGACCAGCAGGTCAAGGGACATTATCTTCACCCTCTACTCTGCCCTGGTGATGCCAAATCTGGAGTACTGTGTCCAGTTCTGGGCCCCCCAATTCAAGAAAAATAAGGAACTCTGGAGAGAGTTCAGTGGAGGGCTACAAAGATGACTAGGGGACTGGAGCATCTCTTTTATGAGGAAAGGCTGAGAAAGCTGGGTCTGTTCAGCCTGGAGACTGACAGGGGTTCTTATCAATGCTTACAATTATCTTAAGGGCAGGTGTCAGGAGAATGGGGCCAGACTCTTTCCAGTGGTGCCCAACGGCAGGATAAAGGGCAATGGGCAAAAACTGAAACTCATAAAGTTCCATCTGAATATGAGGAAAAACTTCTTTATATTGAGGGTGACAGAACACTGCAACAGGCTGCCCAGAGGGGTTGTAGAGTTTCCTTCTCTGGAGACATTCAAAACCCACCTGGATGCTATCCTGTGCAACCTGTTCTAGGTGAACCTGCTTTAGCAGGGGAGGTGGACTAGATGATCTCCAGAGGTCCCTTCCAACCCCAAACATTCTGTGATTCTGTGATTCTGTGAAAGGTTCAACCTAAAGCAGATGATGCATATGTGCCAATCAGAGAACCTGGTGCATCAGGAGCTGATAGCACCTGTGCAGAGACTGTGATGTTAAAGACTGCAAGGAGACCCTGCTATGGTGCAGAAGTGCCTTTCTGGAGTGGGATCAGTGTGATTCTGCTGCACGTGCTCAGGGCATGTGGGACTGGAAACCCAGTGCAGACCCTTATGGAGTAAAGTCCAATTCAGCGACTACTGGAAACCAGAACCACTGACACTCTGATGGAGCCTGCTGGTATCCAGGGCTTCTCACTATGGGCAGCCAGCAGATTCATGGGTAGGCAAACAGCTGCGTTGCTACCATGCACTCCCATGAGGCTTGCAGATCAGCACTACAGGCACATCCCATACTGGTCAGGACTTTCGGCTTGGCTTAGTATGACAGGCAACCATGACATGAAGCAGAAGTTGTAAAGTGCAGCTAGCCCAGGTCCAGGTACTCAGGTCTGATCAGCTGGGATCCTTTATGGGCCCCTTCTGGTACTCTGATCCCCATCCACAGCTCGGCATGCCCTAGCCTATTTATGAACTGAAATCACACCAAAATGACAAGTTTCTACACTTTCTCTTGCCAAACTTGTCTCATCTTTGTGGGGTGAGGTTCACTGAACTTATTGAGATGTGCCATGTCTCTTTCCTCTCTTTGCCACATAAATAGGCTGCTGAGTACAGCATGTGATGGAGAAGAGAGGAGACATTCACCAGGTGAGAAAGGATATTGTCTGTAGTGTCCCCATCTCTGCAAAGGCTCCAGGATGGAAAGAGGAAGCATTAAGCTCCTCTTTTTGCATTTCATGGCATGGTACTAAGATGGTTCTGGCTCAGCTGTGCTAATGGAGTGACACACTGGAGCAGAGGAGCTGCCCTTCCATCTTGGTGGGGACAAAACCAGGTTTCCTTGCAGACCTAGAGGGTATCCTCATGGTCACAAAGCCATAAGGCATGATAATGCAGCTTCCATACACTATGAACCTGCTCTGAAGGGATGAACTTGCTTGCAATTTTATGTGCATTTTACTGTGCTGGGCAGTTCCCACCCTGTGTGAAGGGGCACAAGCCAAAGCATTTTTCTGTGCTGCAAGCAGGGAAATAAATACAGAAGCATGAAATGTAAAAGATTTTGATTGGAAAGTGCTGCCAGTCTAAATAAAACTGTTTTTCAAGCTTCATGCTTTATCATCTGGATTGCGGCTGGCAATAACAGAAGCTACTGCCAACCAGACGGCGCTCTGCAGATCTACCCAGGTGGGCCTTCTGGATCTCCTGTTTGTATTTTATCAAGGGAGGCTCAGTGTACCGTATCAATCCCAAGCCCATCAGATAAGAGTGTAAAGTACTCAGCTAATGCAAATGTATAGTAAATCAATAACATGCCACTGCTAATACACTTTAATTGAAGTACAACAGACTGCAGCTCCTCTGCAATTACAAGGAAGGAGAATTGGCTGAAGTGGCATCAGGAAAAGGTGGCTCATGCATGTGAGTATAAAAGAAAACCTGTCCTAGAAGTGGACTGGGGAGTGGGAGGGATCTGAGCAAGGAACGGTGGAATTCAAAGGGAGAAAGCAGGGGCTGGAAAACAGCAGCACGAGCTGTGCTGCCATCGCACATGTGGAGAATAGAAATACACTGGACTGATTGGATGGGAGAAGGACACTGGGTAAAGCAGTGTACATGTAAGAAAGATGAAATGGATGGTAACTCACAGCTGCTGGAGCTGAGACCCTGAACAACTTGCTAAAATCTCTCTTCACAAAGGGAATTTCAGTAAAACAAATACAAATGATGAGTGAAGCACTCACAAGGCAAAACTGAAGGCAAGTCAGGAGCTAAAGGGATGTATTGGAAAATGTGGACCAAGGCTCGCTGCCCGCGCAGGGCTCTGCATCCTCCTGGGGGTGAGGGCAGGACTGTGCTATGGTGCAACAGCCGTGCTGTGCCATATGGGAAGCATCACACGACATGCTGGCCCAGGACTTCTTCAGGCCGGGAGGTCCCTGGTGGGATGATGACTCCTTTTGGTTCCCACCAACTCTGCACTTGCAAGCCTGCCATTGAGCCTGCTGCCACTGGGAATAGCCACATTTTTTTGAACAAAGTGAGGTTTTCATATGGCCACACAGTCCCAGAAGCAAGTGCCTCAGGTGTGAGCTACTCATATTTGTACTTTAATCCAGCCCTCCCGGCGACTTCATAGCATGTAACATTTTGCTCAGATTTGTTAGTTGAAATTTAATGAAACTGGTTGGCTGAGAGCTCTCAGGGGTCTTAAGGGCTGGAGAAATGACAGTCAGCCAAGGAGAGCATTTCACTGCAAGGCAACAGTCTGTGCTCTTTAGGGCCTGGGCTTGGTCTTAAAATAGTTATCAATTCTCTGAAAGCAAGCACGGCAAGAATATTTGTGGATTGTTCTTCATTTGGAAGAGAAACAAACATGAATGGACAGCGATGTGATTTGAAAGGACCTAGAGATGCAAAGAGAGAGAGGGTTTGTCTTGATTTCTTCTCAGTGCTTTGGATGGAACAATGTGAGAGCAATGTGCAACCTGGATGAGAAACCAAGAGTCAGAGTTGTGGAAAGGTCTGAAAGCATGGAGAGAGCGGATGGGAAGGTGAAGATGGGTTTGCAGCATGATATGGTTGCACGAAAGACTGGAACATTTTGGGAATGCATCCCAAAGAGCCCGAAGAGAGTAGTGACTATACATCTAGGGAATCAGCTCCACCAGAAATATCCCATCAGTTGGGAATTTTTGGGAACTTACATTGATCCAGACAGGCAATGTAGGAACCATCAGAACTGAAGCCTATGAGAAGCTTTCTGTGGTTCTCCATGGGCTGTTGATTCAGATTTGGAGGTGATGTCTCTCACCATCCATCCCTGGCTGCATCCCTCCCTACCAGCATCTTCCCTTCCCTTCTGTGGGACTCGCTTCTCAGCATGTATCAGCCCTCTGGAAATCCCCAGGAGGTAATAGCTGGCTAAAGGCACTGGGAAGGTTACCTGTTATTGATACAGTATTCCTGACATGTTTGAATGCCTTGTCCCTGGCTGCTTGCATAAATGATACATGGTATTACACCCACTGCATGAAATTTGAAGTTAATAGCTAAAGTAGTTACGGAGCAGGATTACCCTGAAATTTGTTTCCATCCTATCGTTGCGATTTGGTTGTCTATGGGCATTAGCTCCACAATATAATAAGCAAAGCCTCTGAAATACCTTCATGAGAATTAGGGTTCTATAAATTAACTGATTACTGATAAAGCCTAATTATAAATTAGGTCTTATTATCAGAAGCTTCTGAACTACGCTGAATGAATTAAAGCTGTAGGAGCAGAAATACTTCTGTTAACCATTGGAACTCTGATAAATGTCTGAAGAGAGATTGTGCTCTGCACTGCTCCCTGTCCGACCCCAGGGCATTAGTGTGAACTTTTATGAGGACGGGCAGGACTATACCCTGAGACAGCACCCCTGCACCCATGAGTCTGGTGCATACAAATTCTTCTTTACTGCTTTCTCTTCTGTTTGCCCAGGGAATAAGGTGATCCCTTCCCCAGGAGTGAGATAATTTCTCATCTGGTTGCAGTAACACCCAGCTGGCCCATTGCTGAGAGCAAAGATGCTCGAGAGGAACTGTAGGGCTGCAGGAGGCAGTGAATCGGAGGGCTCAGAAATAGCTTTCCTCTTGCTTTCCTTGGAAAAAATCCCAATTCTCACAAGCCACTTGCTAACCCTTGTCCTGCAAATCCTCACTATGACCTTGTTGGCACTGAGCACACAAACTCAGGGGCTGTAGAACTGGAGATGAAAAGATTTGTTCAGTGATTTTGTCCCAGCCTAACACTGTTCTTCTTACTCACTGGAGAAACAGCATTTCTCTGTCTGCTTCCAGATGACCTCTGTCAATAAACCTCTTCATTATTCAGGAAGTGCTCTATCTTGAAGACATGTCAAAATATTCTAAGTTTTTGGTAAAAGTAATAAAACTGGCTACTTTAAAGATGTTGGAATGCTTGTCCTGTCATCATCTTCTTTACAATGTTTCCCATGTGCCTATACAGGTGTGTGTGGGAAACAGAGAGAGAGCTGGGATGGTGACATCAAACAAACTAATAGCATCAGCACCAGGTTCCCAGGTTCAGGGTGCAGGGAGAGCATTGCTGCAGGGCAATCATCCTGGATGGACAGTTTGGTAACAGCCCTGCCAGCAGCAGGTACCTCATTGACCTAGCTCTAATGGTGTGCAGTAGGTGTTGTTTTGGCTCACAGGTAGATTTACAAGCAGTAATTTTGTTCTTGCTAGCCTGCTCAGACCCAGGTGTTTAGGTCATTCCTGTAAGAAAGGTTCCCTATTTCCTGTCAGCTGTGAGTGCAGGTTCTTGAACATGAGCAAGGAGAACTCATAGTCCAGTTCAAAAAACTACAGCCCAATAGCTGGTTCTGACACCATTCAAGCCCATTTTTTCTGTCATTTTCTCTCCTGTTCCTCATTCCCTATTCATTATTTTTAAGCTGTCTCCACTACCCCGAGTGTTTGCCCCACTGTAGCAGGAGGATTGAAGGTTGCTCACCCCCCATCCCATCCCATCCCATCCCATCCCATCCCATCCCATCCCCAAGCAGCACCCAGGGTGTATGTATTCTCTTTTGAGTATGGAGACTGGAGCTCACTGTAGCACATTCAGGGATGTATTTCTGAAGAAATCCATGCTGCAGTACTCTCCTGAACTGGATCTGTGTCTGCAACTCCTTCAGTTCATCTACTTCCAAACCTAATTATTAGTAGAGCAATTCAGCATGGTGCTTAAGAAGTTTAGCTTCTCTTAGATCCATGATTCAAAAGATGTGGGTATTCTTGTCATTGGACTGAAAAATCTGCTGAGATGCAGGGACTCATGGACCTCAGACCATAAAGGACCATTGCAACTGCTGGTCAGACCTTCTGCTTAACAGAGGCCAAAGACTCTTGCCAATAATTTATAGTTCAAACCCATAACTTCTCTTTAACACCTCTGAAAAGATGGCAAGACTTGATTTAAGGCTCCAAATGATGACAAATCCACTGTGTCCCCAGGAATGCTATTTCCATGATCAGTTACCTCACTATTAAAAATTGGACTTTATTTCTGGCCTGAACTTGTCTACCTTTAGTTTCTAACTATTGGCTGTTAGTCTGCCTTTTCCTACTCTGGCCAAGAATCATCCACCATTCAAGCTTCTTTCCGCATGAAAGAACTGTAAATCTATACATTAGATCCTTTGGACTGATGAAAAAAGGTTGAATGGTTATTTTTAATTATAATATTATTTTCTTCTTATTTATTATTATTTTTTTCTTATTATTATCTCTTTGAATCATTCTCTCCCACCTGTCTAAAGTGTCAACAACTTTTTGATAGAGGAGCACCCCAATGGAATATGATTTCCAGTTGTGGGCTCACCAGTCGCAGGTGGGTGACCATGTTGCAAACCTGTATCTCTGAGAACAGTCCACTTTTCTCACTCTGGAGTGGTGGTTTCGTAAAGGAAAGGAAATTCTGACTATGAGTGAAGGTAGAATCATACATCTGAGATAAGCTAAACTTCTTAAGCACTGTCCTGAATTGCTCTGCAGTCATGCACCTGAGCAATGATCCCAATGGGAGTCCTACAAAATATGATGGCCTCCTTCTAGGAAAATGGTAATGAGTGTGAACCAGACTCTTCTGAATGTATTTTGTGGTCACCTGGGCAGCTTTATGTTGCCTAGAGAACGCAGCCACCTGCCTGTGGGAAGGGTGGTATGTGTGGTGGCTCATACCTTTCACCTGTGGGAAGCAGAAGACTGTATGTCCTGGTCTCCCTATGCTGCTGTGAAGAGCAGGGCATTGCTTGACCCCCATGACCACCACTCTACTTCTCACTCACCACCTCCTTACAGCTCTATTTTAACTTCAGGATGGCAGTTCTCTGGGGGTGTTTGGCCACTCTTGGTGCTGTAGCAGACCTCTATCCAGCAGTGCAGGTAATCATGGAATTACCTTGGAAAGTGCACATTCTCAAACAGGTGATTGGCGGATACCAGCTGGGGGGCAGCATCCGATACTTGTGAGTACGTTGAGAAAGTAACACCCATCTACTCCTGCAGTATGGAAAAAAATCATTGTTTGTTTTTTTAAGGAGAAGTTCCATGTAAAGCTATTTTCATTCCTTCCCAGCAGAGCATGCAGATGGGATAGGATTGTTTCCATGATGACAAGGATTTGCTTCCTCTCTTTGCCAGTGCAACCAAACATTTAATTATAAAAGCTCCTGAAATTAAGTAGATGCAAAAATTAAGATGAATATGCTCATTTTTGCCAATACTGTGAAATGCTTTAACTCTGAAAGACTCATTTCATTACAATATACTGTAACGGAACGTTAGCAGTCACATAATGACCTTAAAACCTGCTTAGAATGCAGAAACAGGTCATTGCTGTTCACTCTCTTAAGAAAAGTTATAAACCCGTAAAAACTGAGTTTACAGTGGAAACACTTTAATTATAGGAGCACACTATGTGACATCATAATTCTATGGCTCAGTATACAGTCTCTTCTAGATTACAGACTACTTATAGGATATACATCTCTCTGAAGGTCACTGAAATGTGTTGCTTTCCTTATTTTCCTCTGCTCTGGAGCATTTGGAGAAACAAAAATTCTCACTTAGGAGGATTTAGGTTGCTGCTANCCATTTTTTCTGTCATTTTCTCTCCTGTTCCTCATTCCCTATTCATTATTTTTAAGCTGTCTCCACTACCCCGAGTGTTTGCCCCACTGTAGCAGGAGGATTGAAGGTTGCTCACCCCCCATCCCATCCCATCCCATCCCA
>VZTL01041577.1:90715-121603 GCA_013400535.1 Scopus umbretta
TTGTGGTCACCTGGGCAGCTTTATGTTGCCTAGAGAACGCAGCCACCTGCCTGTGGGAAGGGTGGTATGTGTGGTGGCTCATACCTTTCACCTGTGGGAAGCAGAAGACTGTATGTCCTGGTCTCCCTATGCTGCTGTGAAGAGCAGGGCATTGCTTGACCCCCATGACCACCACTCTACTTCTCACTCACCACCTCCTTACAGCTCTATTTTAACTTCAGGATGGCAGTTCTCTGGGGGTGTTTGGCCACTCTTGGTGCTGTAGCAGACCTCTATCCAGCAGTGCAGGTAATCATGGAATTACCTTGGAAAGTGCACATTCTCAAACAGGTGATTGGCGGATACCAGCTGGGGGGCAGCATCCGATACTTGTGAGTACGTTGAGAAAGTAACACCCATCTACTCCTGCAGTATGGAAAAAAATCATTGTTTGTTTTTTTAAGGAGAAGTTCCATGTAAAGCTATTTTCATTCCTTCCCAGCAGAGCATGCAGATGGGATAGGATTGTTTCCATGATGACAAGGATTTGCTTCCTCTCTTTGCCAGTGCAACCAAACATTTAATTATAAAAGCTCCTGAAATTAAGTAGATGCAAAAATTAAGATGAATATGCTCATTTTTGCCAATACTGTGAAATGCTTTAACTCTGAAAGACTCATTTCATTACAATATACTGTAACGGAACGTTAGCAGTCACATAATGACCTTAAAACCTGCTTAGAATGCAGAAACAGGTCATTGCTGTTCACTCTCTTAAGAAAAGTTATAAACCCGTAAAAACTGAGTTTACAGTGGAAACACTTTAATTATAGGAGCACACTATGTGACATCATAATTCTATGGCTCAGTATACAGTCTCTTCTAGATTACAGACTACTTATAGGATATACATCTCTCTGAAGGTCACTGAAATGTGTTGCTTTCCTTATTTTCCTCTGCTCTGGAGCATTTGGAGAAACAAAAATTCTCACTTAGGAGGATTTAGGTTGCTGCTACCATACAGAGTTAAACAGGTCCAGTTAAATCAATTCAACCAATGCAAAGGCATTTTTAGTGTGGTTGCAGTGACCTATTTCAAATGATCTTAAGCTTCTTCATCATTGTCTTAGGCAAGCTGAAAGAGGCCTGGCTGATACTGAAAAGAGAATACATGCTGCATCTTCCCTCAGGTTGAACTAAATCATGTTGACATGACACCTTACACTAAATGGGCACAAGTCCAAGCACAGACAGGCCCCAAAGGGGTCATTCACCTTGATGTCCCATGGCAGGAGGATAGAGCAGCCAAGAGCATCTCCTGTGCTGAAGCCCAGGCCTGTGGTGGGGGGAAATTCACTCCCCGGATTTGAGTGTTATGGTCCCCCAAATCCCACAGGGAGACCTGGGGGTAAGCGCCTGACCTCAAAAGGCTGTGCACCTCCATTGACTGCCCCCTCCACAAAGACGCCAAGCAGTTATACATAATATGGGCCAATTACTCCCCAGACCAGCAGTCTAGGGCTAAGAAAAACTGCCTGGAACAGCTCAGCTGCAATTGCCTCATCTTTCTGGAGGGAAAAGTTACAAGGAAACATGGTAGGAAGCATCAAACAGATGTCATTTTGATCCAGATATTAATCTGAGATGAGGGTCTCCTTGGCCTTGCAGAACTGTGTTGCCATGGGTTGGTAGGGAGAAATAAGAGGCTGTGCTGGTGACAACTTCATTGTGTAGGGGAAAAGGTGTAGGAGTCATGAAACAAGTTGGTGTCAGGAAGCTTGCAAGATCTGCTGGGACACATCTGGACTGTTGGTCAGGATGCCCCAGGTGTGCTCGGCCACCTTCATGGCTCATACACCCACATGCCCCCCGGGATGCACTGGTTTCACCTGCACTGCACATTGATGTGTAGCACGCATAGAGGCATGATCTCCCCCCAGCCTGGTAAAATGAGTCAGTGGGTGCACCCAGAAATAGAGACCTGAGTCTCACAGCAAGGTGTGACCTTGGTGGGTAAGGTCTCTGGGACATCCCTCAAATATAACAGCCTATGTGCATACCCATTGTCTAATGGTAATAGCAACAGAAATAGTGATTTGTCCATTCGTCCTGCTCTGGTACCTGGTACTTTGCTCTGGTAAAGCAATGTCAAGCAGCTCTAGACCACTGAGTAGGTACACTTGAGCCTTCTTTGCTTACCACCTATCTTCAACATATACGGAGGTCATCAGGCTCCAGCTGAGAGAAGTAGCAAAGGAGTTGTGGTGCTCATCTGTGTCAGCGTGAAAGATGGATGTCTGCAAGGCCAGCACGGAGCACCTCTATTTCTTCAGTCCTCCCTGACTCTGGAAACCTGGAGCAGGTTGTAGCAGTTCAGACAGCCACGCCAGGAAAGCTGCCTGGTGTTTTTCCCTTTGCAGCTCTCCTCAGCCAAGCTGCAGGAGCTGCATGAGGAAAATGTCACTAGCTGGCTAGAAAACCTGTCAGAGGCCATGGCACAGGGAACCCTGGACCTTGCTTTGAAACTCCCTTGTTAAATAATGAATTTCCTGGCAGCAGCTTCTCAGGATGAAGGCTTAACATGAGGGTGCCAAAGAATTGACCTTGTGTGACAAAGCAGCTGGAAAATGCCAGAAGAATTTGATCAATCAATCTTCTTAATTTGCCACTGAAAAATGCAACCTTTACAACAGGATGGTGAGGATGCCAAGCCACCTCGTTTTACTGAGATCTTAAAAAGACATCCTCATGTGCTCCTCATGGAAGGAAAACTCATGTGAAGAAGCAGTTCAGAGGAGTTTATAGTGAGTTGCAGAGATGACCCTAGCTCAGAGGCCACAGGAGGGCAGAGCTCACCTAATATCAAAAAGCCAAATAATTAAAAAATGTCTTATGTTCCCTTCCTTTGCCATAGCCAATGGCCCATGGGGTTGTCAGGCAGCTGGAGTGTGCCAGGCAAGGCTGAAAGGAAATGTACAGCCAATAGGGTGAACACCCAAGAGCCATCAATGATACTTATGTGAGGATTTTCTTAGAGGCATCGAAGACTGAGTAAAAAGTTGGCCAGAGTAGCTGTCTGACATTTTGTCACCTCTTTCTGCAATTTTTAGACAAGTTGTGACTTTTGTGTCACCCTAAATCAGCAAAATATTGGTATCAGAGTCCATAGTGTATGGAGAAAGTAGGACCATCTGTGAATGCAATCAGGCTACTGATACCTTGCCTTTCTAACTTCCTGTTTCCAAGCCTTGTAGCTGGACACAGCTGAAAACCTTTTGAACTGATACTTTCTGGGCTCTGTCTCTGCTCCCAGGTGGGTTTCCTTTGAGAATATTACTAAAATAGTGCAGCTGGCATCAAATGTCAGAAGAAAATAGTGACTCCCTGCCCATCAAACAAGTCCTGATGACCTTGCCTGCAGCTGAAAGTGTAGAAATAGGCTGAAAGAGGCAGAAAGTTGAATGCTAGGCTGGAGATCCATGGTCTGTGTGCTGTAGAAAATTTGTGTCCGGCACAGTTGAATCCCCAGTAAGTCTCTACAAACTGTTGTAAAAACATGTGGTTGATATTTCTCAGCTATTTGGCAGAACAGGTGGATGGGGTACAGCAGCCACAGCCTCACTATGGTCTGGACAGAGGTAGGCATGAGGAGTTTCATCAGGACTGCCAGGATTTTACCTTGTTGGTAACAGAAGCAAGGAAAGTCTGGGAAAATGCAAACTGATATTCCTTTGCAGGCTGTTCACGTTGGGTTTCTGCCTCCTGAGCTGCTCCAGGGGGTTACTTGTTACAAATGTTCCTGCAGGCACTTGCCCAGCCTGGGACTGGCGACTAAGGAATGGTGCTGAGCCATGCTGGGGCTTGCTCTTTCCCGCAACTCCTGTTTGCCAGCAGCCACGTTCCCTCTTTGCAAAGGGTCAATCTTTTTGTTTTCTCCTTCAGACCATAATTGCTGTCAGACCTGAGGATGCCTGGTGCTAAGACAGTAAGATAAATACCACCACCGGTTGCAGGATAAATCACTGTCTGTGGGCATGGTAGGTTTCAAGAGTCATATTATTGCAGCTTTAGATACAGTTCATTTGGAACTGTTCTTCCTTCAGTATAGGCTGTTTCAGTAAAAGTGGGAACTAAGCAGATACTTTGCACAGATGGTACTGTCATCATCCTATAAAGATCTCATAGCCTGTTTAAAAGTAGGATTTCTAGCACTGGAGTGGGATGTCAGAATCCTAAACTGGCTGCTGTGGAAGATCCCAAAAGACTCCTTTCTGAGCCAGGCTCGAGGGAAGTGCCCACATTGGCAGTGGGGTCCTCTCCACTTTGTAACTGGTCACCCAACAGTAACTGCAGAAGGATGGTCAAAGACAGAGAAGAAGTGGAGAGAGGGTCCAGGGAAGGGCAGAGCAAAAGGAAAAGTGGGATGTCTCCACATACTCCTAAGAGGAGCTCAGAGCTGGCGTGGTCTGCTTGGCACCTGGGGCTGCGATTTTGTCAGTCTGGGTTTATTCTCCTCATCCATAGTTCTAGTCCTTTCTTCTTTTCAGCCATCCCCATGGGCCCTTCATGGCAGCCTTGCAGAGTGTACTGTATGAAACACATTTATTTTGTAATTCAAGTGCATGGTCAATACAGACCTTGCTCTGCTGTGTTATTCTGCAGTAATTGGGATCTATAATATGCGGAATATTCACCATTTCTTCCCACAGCCTTACTCACGGCGTGAGGAGGAAGGACTGTGTTGTGCTCTAATCCAAGTGTACATTGTACATGCCATAAGTCTATTGCATTTACCTCCATATTTGTAGTAAAATAATGCTGTATATTTGCATCTGGGCTGCAAGGCATTAGTGTTCCTTTAGTGCTGTCATTGTAGGAGAAACACAACAATGACAATATACTATTATCACTACAAAGTGACAGGACTGTAGCTGTATCTGTGCTCATGTGTTGCACTGTATGATAATTACAAATGCTTTTCATACGTACGCTTTTTTTTGAAAAGAGAGAGAGAAGTCTGAAGAGACTCTGAGCCAGTAGCACTGCATGAAAACCCTATTCTCCAGGAACTGCTCAGCTGAGAACCAGCGAGTCATTTCATAGTTTCAGCCCCACCACCATGACCTGTCTGACATACACTCTATCATGCACTCGGTCATGTCAGCCTTGTTTTATAAATAAAGAATTGAAAAATGGCAAAAAGGAAGACTCCAGCTGGGTGTTTTCCTTTCTAGACACCCAAACTGAATATGTATTTGAATGGCAAAACGGCATTTAGATGGCATGAGTGGACACTGAATCCCTCAGTGCAAATGTATGTCAAGGCGTACAGATGTATTTTTTCTGTCCCTTAGTATGTCGGGGTAATACTAAGCAATATCTAGTAGATCTGAACAATTTAACATTCGCATATCTGTCGCTTTATACTTCAGCATCCAAAAATTGCAGGTTGAGGAGTTTTCTTATACTCTGATGCTGATTTTTAATACATCTTGCAATGTTGATATTCAAGCTGGGGTAGCAGGCTAACATGAGTTATTCCTAAGCAAGGGAGCTTGGCATAGGTCCTAGGCAAAATAACAGTACCATCACAGAGAGAACACCTAGAAAATCAACAGGTGTTGGTCCACATGGTTTTATAGCAATTAGATCCTGTCAAACAAGTCCGATTTCCTTTTTTGCTTTAACTGGAAGTTGATTTGAGAAGCATATTGCCTGGATGCAGCAGATGTCTTTTTTGCACCTGACAATGCAGCTAATTGAACGATTGGGATCACATGGGCCCATTCACATGTATTAATGTGAAGCCAAGTGCAAGCTTATCAGTCTAAAAGCAAAAGGACCTCCTGGAAAACAGTGGCTCAAAAAATGAATTGAAGACCACTGTGGGCAAGTGAGCAAATGTAAGCTGCTAGTGCATGAAGAGTTAATGTAGTCTGGTGTATGTTAACACAGGGACGACTGAGTAAGGAAAGATTTCTTCTCTCAACATGCAAGTCTTCCCATCAAGGCTGGATTATGAGATGCCATTCTGATGTTTGTGCTTGTAAAAGGGTACAGGAACTGGAGAAGGTTCAGAAAAGAGCCACAAAAATAATTTGAGGACAGGAGAAAATACCCTACAGTGAATGATTTTAAAAAGCACAATCTGTTTAGATTGTAGAAAGGAAGAGTGAGAGGTGACTTGATTAGTGCCTAAGTACCTTCATGGGAAGAAAATACCAGGTACTAAAGGGCTCTTTAATTTAATGGAGAAAAGCATAATAAGAACTAATGGCTGGGAGCTGAAGCTGGAGAATTTCAGACTAAATAAGCCACAAGGTTTTAACAATGGAGGTACTTAAACACTGCCACAAAGTCCTGAGGGAAGGTGAGTGTCCTGTGTCTCCTGATAGCTTCTGTTCAGGCCCAGGCTTCTTTCTTGGAAGACATGCTCTATCCAAACATCACAGATTTGCCTTTTTGCAGGGGTAAAGTCCTTTCTTATAGTGAGGGATGGGTCTTAACAAGGCAATGGGTCCTCCTGACTGAAAACTGCGGTGGAAAATTGTTTTCCCACCTGGATGTGCCAAGGGTAAAGGGACCTCTTCTAATGAAAGATATTTTAATATCACTTTTGGGTCCACAGGGCTTACAGAGGTGGCTGAAGATCTGCCAGCCCAGGGTTTCTGTTGGAGTGATGCAGTTCAGCATCTGAAGCACCCATTTAGCTTGAATGCTCTCCCATGCCATTGGTACCTCATTTCCCATTCCATCTCCAGCTCTGACCTTCCCTCTGCATTGACAGATGTTGCTGTCAGGGCCTACAGAGAGGTTTAACCTCTTCCACCCACAAGCATTTGCTGGCCCTCTGAAGTTAATCTCTCCCTGAACTCTGCAAGAAGATGAACACATCCCCTCCCAAGGTCAAGTCCCAGGTATTTAAACCAACACCAGTCCAGTGGTGTGGCCATGTACTGAACTGTGCGTATTCACAGAAACTGGAGATCCAGCTTCAGTCCCATTCATGTTTTTCTTTGGTGACCCCTTTTAATTCCACATTGGTTAATGTTAAAATCATCTGCTATTAAAAAAAGAAGAAGCTTTTATCTCCCAAGTTGTATGCAGGATGTTATCTTTGTTGTTGCGCTGTGAGATTTTCAGTGTATTTCCAATTTCTTTAGCAACAAGCAGCAATGTTATCATGACTCCCTTTGCAGTACACGTGCGCTGGCATGTATTCTGCATGTGGTTGCTTCGCCAGTTTGAAAATACTCTGCTATCTCTCCACCTATCTCTAAACATTTCAGTCACCCAGTCATGGTGCCAAAGCAATACCAAGTGACTTATGTGATGGCTTATTCACCATAAATAATGAGTAGTGGGAGAAAAATACCACTGTGAATAGTTCAAAAGCCATCAGTGGATAGAAATATGTTCCCATGATAAGTACATTTGTAATAACAGAGCACATTTACACAAAACAAACTGTTCAGAGTTAATTTCTGAGAGAAAAAGAAATCCAGCGTTAATGGAATAAATGGCTAATCATGTGCCACTCCAGCTGCTTTAGGGAACTACCTCAAGCCTTGCCCATTTCCACAGAAAGCCAGAATCTCTCACAGTGTTTAAACAGTAGACTGAGCTATTGCAATGGACTGTTGGTGACAGCAGAAAGGTCAGGGCAGCAGACATACTGTAAGAGATTGTTTTAACCAAGACAGACATTTTAAGAGGCAACCTCCCACCTGCTCAAGTCTTTGGTAATTTTTGTTCCTGACAGCATTCTCGGGCATGCATTTTGTGTGCATATATCTTCACTTGTAACAATTTTCCACTTAAATCTTAGTGTTTTATCACTTAAGGGCATAATTTCCTACTTTTCCACCTCCCTGGGAATCTAATTCCTCCACCATCTCCATTGCATCTGATCCTCCTGCGGTCCTAGTATCAGGAGTAAGTCATCTGTATACAGACTAGTTTCTGGTACTTGTTCTTCAGACTTAATTTCTTCTACTCCTTGGTGATTTGGTACAGGTAAGCCAATAGTTCATTTCCTAATTTTAAAAGTATCAAAATAGAGGTACAAGAAAAGAGTGTTTTCCCCAGTGAAACTGGTTAGGCTTCTGATCTTCACAAAACTGTTAGAAATAGCACAGAGTTTTCTATAGTGGTTTGACTCAATTTCTAAATTATCTTTTGCTGGAAAAAAATATTGGCAGGATGTCAAAATTCTCAAGCTATCAAGTGCTTTTGAAAAAACTGCAGCTAGTCATTTTTGGGGATTAACTCTGATTTGTCACATTCATTCCTAATAACTTTTAGCAAATCCAACCCAAGCAGAACACACATATCATTTTCATTTTTCCAGTAAGATTTGGATTTCTGTTCTGTTATCATTATCTGAGAGACATATGTGGAAATACAAGAGATGAGGGACACCTACCCAATGGACACAACAAAATGTTGGCTGTAGGATGTAATGTCCTGGATGGAGAATACAGTAGAGAGGATCCTATTGTTGGATGTTTGGATAGCTGCTCTGGGAGGACCATGGGGTGAGACACAGAGGTTGCAGACCTCATAGGTAGGCTCCTGGTGCTGAGTAAAGTCAATGGTGGTGGTCTGTGTGAGTACCGTTGGCCCAGGAAGGAATGGGAGAGAAGTTTTAGACACACAGTTTAATTTCCTAATGAAGATATTATGTAGCAAGATCTCAACAGTATAATTTCTGAAATGCTCTCAGAACCTAGTACACAGCAGACGAATTAGAAGTCTCAAAGCATATATGAGAAAAATGTGTATGGGATCAGGATCTGGACCTGCTAGAAACTGAATGAATTTTTTTAATTGGTGGAATGAGATTCAGGTTCCCACAAGGCCAAAACAGACCTTGGCTGGAGTTAGCATTTAAGAATATGGTAAAAAAAACAATAGCTGAACCAATGCCAAATATTTGCAAGTGTCTCTCCAAATGCTAGAATTTTAAAAATTAAGATAGGTGAACTGAAGACTCAATTCTAAAGGAAGGTATTGGCTTAACAGGCCTTCTAGATGCCTGACAGTGAGATAGTAATCAGTGGGACATTCACTCTAGGGTGTCATTCATATAGTAACAGAGTAAGTGGCATCAGTGGAGAAGAGACACTAGGGAGATCTTAAAGATCAGTAAGGTAAAAAAGTTCACTGTATCAATAAGTAGCACACAATTCCTGTGGACTGAAATTTCTGCTCTATGGGTAGGTACTCTGTGGGTAGGTGACAACTCTGTGATGGTGCACGGGGTCATCAAGCACTGAGTAATGTTAGTTGGTCTCTCAGGGCTGAAAACACAAAAATAAAAGTAGGCTTCAATTACCCCCACGGTGATTAGTCACTGTTACAAAGGGGTGAGGTGCTGAGACTACATTTTCAGGCAACATAAGTGACTGTTTCTTCGGAGAACAGGAAAGAGGAGAAGCAACCTTTGATTTAGTATGGAGCAGTCCAGGAGACCTGGTTCAAGGTCTAACCATCAAAAAGCGGCTCTGTAAGGGTGACCATAATAGACTGAAGTTCAATACTCTGTAGGAGAGGGGGTAAAAAAGCAGAAATCACTCTGATAAAGTTTAAAGGGAAACTACAAAAAAAATGAGACTAGTTGAAAGGGAATTTAAAGGGAATGGCTAGAAGGGTAAAATGATTGAAAGTGGTGGGGTTACTTTTGAAAGACATTGTATTAGAATCTCTGGAACATTGTTAGAAAACTTTAAATGGACAAAAATAATTCTGGCCATGGTTATACAGCAGCAGAAAAGAAGTGACTAGAACTAAAAGGACATCTTCCACATGAGGAAAATAAACTCTGACAAGTTAATGTAAAACCATATTAACATGGGCCAAAAATGTGTTTGAGAAAGCACTTGTGAAAGACATAAAAACTAATGATAACTTTTTTTTTTTTTTTTTAAACATTAGAAGGTGAGTATATGCCATAGGGCTAGTACAGCTCATGGAAGATTGGAAGATCAGAATTCAGTGGGAGAATTGTGAAAGAAAGAGCACAGCAGGAAAGTTAAATAAACAGAGGAATTTAGTGATGTTCCCACATGGGAAATTTGCATTACAAGGGATGAGTATAAGGAACTGTTTTATATTTTAGGCTTGAAATTAAAATTGAATAATAAAAATTCATCAAGACCAGATGGTATTTTCCAAAGAGCTGTGAAGGAATCAAAAAATGAAATTCCAGTCTATTAACTGTGCTAGGAAATCTGTCACTTCAATCCACCTAAGCACCAGAAATTAAAAGGTGGAGAATTTCTTGCCAATTTATTAAAAAGAATTGAAGGGGAAATATGGAAAACTGTGAAACGGGAAGCCTGATTTTTTACAAGGAAAGCTGGAAGACATTGTAATAAAGAGCAAAATAAGCAAGCACATAAGGCAGAACAAGATGTTGTCTCATCCAAAACTGACCAACAGAGCACTTCTCCTGGAGGGAGAGAACAGATCTTGGAGGAGAGAACAGATGTAGCTGTGAATACCTAGATTTCCAAAAAGCTTTCAATAAAACTTTCCCCAAAAGCAATTAGGGGGTAAAAGGAAAGGTCTTTATATGATATAATGGCCACTTAAATGACATGAAAAAATGCAGGAATAAAAACCTTCATGTCTCAAGAGAGTAATGCTGAAGTCACAGGAATCTGCCTACAACAGTAAACAGTGCCAGGGAACCTTCCTGGGCAGTGGAATTCACTTACAACATTATACTGTTAAATTTTTAGCCTGGCCTCTGGCTTGATTTTTCTCAGCCAACCTGCACCATACTGAATAATTCATAGGCTTTACAGGGCAGTCGGTGCAGCCCAGGGTAGTTTCCAATGGTCAGTGCAGGTATGACCAGCCTTTTCTGGAGGGTGGGAGAGTATTAATACAAGGTATGGATACGTGTCGTGCCATGCCAAGTGTGATGTAAGGATGCATAAAGGTATAAAATGAAGATGTATAAATATTTAATCTTTATAGAGAGTTCTTGGGAACATCAGTTCAATCCTTTGTAGTGTTTATAAAGGAAACATTAGGAAACAAAGAGAACATTAGAAGCAAGCAGAAAACAATTTTCTGCATTTGTAAATCCATGGAATGACCACATTTTGAATACCATGTATATTCCTATTGAAACTGCCCCAAAAATCTTTTGGCAAACTAGAAGAGCTTTAGAGATAGACAAGAAGCATAACCAGAGATTTAGAATGATTTTCATAGCAGGAGATTTTAGAAGGCTACCATACCTCAGCTTGGGTGGTTGCACAGGGAAGAGAAAGACTGTGGTGGACAAAGACCTACAAAATCACAAGTGACATAGAAACAGTGAGCATACAACAGTTATCTCCTATTTTTCCAAACACAAACCACTGCAAGCAGCATCCTACATTTTCAGGCAAGAAGTTTAAAACTGGCAAAGGAAAGACCTCCTGAGAATAGCTAATTACACTTCATAACATAACGCCTGAGCATGTCGTGGAGTCCAAAGGTACATACAAATAGGTTCACAAAGCAGGGAAACTGATTTATGGATGAGAATGATGTTGTCTGCAACATGGTGATGCAGAACAATGTTCAGCAAAAAATCCTTGAGCCACATTCTGCTGGAAGCAGGGAGACTCATCAGGAAAAGGCCACTCCATGTTTGTCCTGTTTTTTCTGAGCATCCCATGGTGACCATTGGCAGACACAGGTAATGGGGAGGATGGATCTGACCCAGGATATCCCTTCTTCCATTCTTATTACATCCCTATGCAAGTTTGGTGACTTCTACAATGTAGGGATTCTCGGTTTGGTGTTTTAACAGAAGCAGTAATTACAGTAGTGGACAGTGGTGAATTAGAATTTCTGACAACAAAGGAAAAAGCTGATCTTTATTCTGTATAGAGAACTAAAAATATGATCAGTCTTTAAAAAAACTAGGACACATATTTATCAACAGTTTTTTAGAATTAAAAAATGCACTTTTTAAAATGTATGCTGATGTCACATCTGATTCAACGGTGACGAGCATATTTCTTGGTGTGGAGGGTTTTTTTCCTAGTAACTCCATGTTCTAATGAGCTTATCATGAATCACTGAACAAACATCATTGACACATGCTTTGAGGACAGGACCAGCCCTTGACAGTATCTGCACAGTTACTTGGTTTCCCTCTTCATTCTTCACACTATTTGTTGCATTGAAAGCTCCTTCTATTAGGCTGTTTGATCCTGGTGAGCACATAGTCAGGTCTGGTCAGGAAAACAGTATGTCTTGCATAAGCATATTGTATCTTTATTTTAAGAGCTTGTCACAATGAGTTGAAACAATTTGATGTGGTAGGACACCAGAACCCCACCAAACTCAAACCCACTTGAACTAATAAATAAAGGGTTAGATTCCTGCATGGCGAGTTAGTTATCTGTGGCTCTTAGAGGTATCTAAATCTCACCCAATGAATTGTCTCTGATGTTCCCAGCAGTCTGATAGATTTAGATGGATGAAGGTCCTTAGTTCTGTAGCTGGTCTAGCTTGCACACGTGCAGAGCCATGCCCTTCACCACTTCTAACCATCAGACCGTTTTACAATTCACTTTGCTCCCACTAAATGTCTAAGTTGTGCCTCCCCCAGCTGTTTGTATGCTTAAGAGGTGAGAAATGAGGTCCGTGATGATCTGAGCTCAGTTATGACCAGGCCTGGGCCAGGAGGCTGGAGAGGCAACAGCCCGATGAGCCTGGGGGAAGGAAGAACTGAGAGGGGAGATCAAGTGAGACGACCAGCACTCCCTGTACAGGGAGATGAGCAGGGAAATGCTGCTGCCTCCAGGGACTTGATACCCAAAGCCCATGTTGGACTGCCTTATGAAGCTGGCTTTCAACATCCCTCTGGGGATGATGTGAATTTTTCAGCACACTCTTCCTAAAAATACTGCTCTACTGGGCCACATATACATAATGTTTCTTTGTCTCAGAACATAGAAATCAACAGTCAGTGACCAGCCTCTAAAAGGCATGAACCACCAGGAAGAATATGAAACATGCCTGGTTGAGAGCTGCTCTCAGCAGCTTGCAGGGGAAAGCCTTCTTCAGGTTCTCCAAGGAACAAGGGTCTTGAATTCTGGCAGAAAAAGGGAGAAAGGCCAGGGCTGAGAATCTCCTTTCCCTCACAGGGTTGGTGGCCTTACTCCTAGAAGTTTACTCCACCCTTATTTCTGCCTCCTGTCTCTGATGGAGCTGGGTCAGCCACCTCTGGGCCCAGGAAAATCTCTGTTCCTTGAAGCGTTTGCACCAACAGGCCCAGCGGCACCTTTGCCTTTGCAACCTGGCTCTTAGGAGCACCAGTGCAAAATTAAATTGGATTGTACTTTTCCCACTTTAGTAATTTAGATAAAAGTAACATTTTGTTTAAGAGCATCAGCAATTATACCCTGGGGTTTGAGATTATCATAATTAATACTTTCTCGATCTCCAAATGTCCCCCACTACCCCCACTTCTGCTGCAATCAGAGTCTTTTCTTTCAGTGATGCTACAGTGGATAGCGTTCCCCCAAAAAGGGGCTTTGTACATAATTAGGGAGCATTGCATGTCTTTAAGAAGGAGCATCTCAGGAAAAAAGAGAACTGCACCGCAATGCATTAGTGTCTGTATCACATGAAAAGCTTGTCACTTCACCACCCAGGGAACTAATGAAGATGCCAATTATGCAGCAATAAAATATACATTATTATTACAGAGGGGCTTATACATTTTTAATTCTTTTTCCAAAGCCAAATGCAGAAAGAAAATTCTAATTAGTGGTTTTGTTGGTTTTAAATAAAAAGGTACACTGTTGCAGGAAACACACAGGAGTTGCATTTCATCCCCCAGCCAGCCCATGTGCGCACAGCCTGCACACCTTGCCCAGTCCCAGCATTGACCCCCTCCCAACCCTGCCAGCAGCTCCCTGCTTGCCTGGAGGTTCCTGGGAGGAAGAAACCAAATTTTTTGGCAGTGACCCCAGAAATTCTCATGCCCTCCACAGCACATCACTACCTAGCCAAGTCGTCCCCTCTCAGTGTCCCCCTCTCCTCACCCTAAGGAAGCCCTTCACTGCTTCGATCAGCTTTGTATTGCTAATGAGATTTTCCCTTTCACAGGGAGATCAGAGCAGTGAAGACCCTGCAGGTGTCTCTGGGGGTTTCCAAGCCCACCCTGCAGAGGCAGCAGGACAGCAGCGGGCATCCCAGCCTCTGGCTGCACCCTCCAGGTTTTGTTTGCTTCTACTTTGTCATTGTCAAAGCTGGAGGGACTGCTATGATTGCCCAGCTCAACAAGGAAGACCCATCATCATTTGCATGACAGCAAGCAAAATATAAGATGGATCTTTAGCAGCAAAACCAGGAGCTTCCAGCAAAAATCCCCTTGTTTCTCCCTGGATCAAAGCCCAGTAGATAGTGGGGACTGGTGAATAGTGTCCCTATTAAAGAATGCCTAGCAAAGGGCATTTCAGGGCAAAAGAAGTGAAAACTTGCCCTTTTTCCCCACCCATTTGTAAAAGACCTCCATTATGTGATTATTCACTGTTTTTTTTCATGGCGCTCCTGACCTGTGTGCCCTGGGAACACAGTGAACCTGCATGGAGGAGCCACACACATTTTTCCTCCTTGTGGGTTCACGTCCCAGCTGTGTTCCCACTGCCTTAGCTCCCTGCTGCCCTCCAGTCCCACCTCTATGATGGGGACCGCAGAGGTCCAGGGGGAAGGATGGCCATTCTCACCTCTGCACCATTCACTGCACCTGGAGACAAGATTTTCAATCACAGACCTCCACCCCGACTCTGCAGACATCATGTACAGTGCAGATGGACTTTCAAACAGTTTAGCTGCACCTTCACGAACTTGTAAAAAATAAAATTTTGTCTTTGCTGTGGTCCATAATACATATAAATCTGGCTGTTGTCCACAGGAACAATAAAATACATACCTAGCCAGACTGCCATCTCTCCCAACCTTCAAATGTTGCTCCAAACCAGGAAAGTATTACAGCTGTTCAACAAAACAACTTTAAGAGCTTTTAAACATTAGCATAGCAATATATTTCCCTTAATTGCTTCCAAAGAAATGATTGACCGATTTGAGATTCAATTTCCAAAAAAGTATATATAAAAGCATCAATCTGAGACAGGAGCTCAACTTGGAAAGTTTCGGACAAAATGCTCAAGATCTGGCAAGGTTTTAAGCAATACAGAACAATGTTTTAAAACGGAGCTGTCAGGCAACCTGAAGCATAAAGCAGTTCTGCCAACTCCTCTTGTAATAAAAATAAATGATCATTTGTTGCTTTCTGGATTGTAATATGCAGATGAGTGAATATATTATACAATGTCCTGTGTCCTAAACTTCATCTTCATTTAAATTTTAAAGTCATTATAATATGTTGCATAAATATAAGGGTAAAAAAATAATTACTGATGATAGCATAATTCTGAAAAGTTTTCAAGCATGCAAAAAGCACAGGAATTGTTATTTTGACATTAATCAGTGAGTAGGCTCTAAGCATATCAGAGTTGTGACTAACATAGGATCATTATCACCAGATACGGCAGGAACTTTCACCTACTGTGGAACTATTGAGAGTGGGGAATAATCCCTCATTTTTCCAGCTACAGACATATCAAAAATGTTCAAAATGCATATGGTATCAATAGTGGTTCAAATTTTTTTATGGAACCAATTACAAGATGTTGAAGAAAAATTTTCAGGGTTAAATTCACCCTCATGGAGCCCAGCTGAGACTAAAAAGCCACTTAGTTCTGGCTAAGAGGGTGCAGGTGATGCACAGATCTCCTGCTGGGATGCACTCAGCTTGGGCACCCAGCCTTTTGCTGAGGAACACACATGATATCTATCAACTGTTATACTGAGTTTTCCTGCTCCTACATGCTCTGCTGAGTCTCTCTGCAGAAAGGTAGATATGGTCCCCTCTCTATTTAGCCTCCTGTGGCAATACAGGTACTTTAATGCTGCTTGAGCCCTAAGAAGAAGAATGAAGTGACTCAGATAAAGTAGACAAGGGCCTCTGTTTTAATTTTTTCTCTCTCTAGTTGCAAAGTTCATCTTGAAACCCCAGTATATACCTGACTGCCTTCCTAATTACTGTTATCTTAGCTACTATGCCAGTTTTAAATTGCAAGTTGAACTGGAATAAAAAGCAAAGAAACTTTAATTAATTGGTTAATGAATTATTTCTCCCTCTTTTAATATGAAGATAATATTCACAGAGACAAAACAGAGGCAAAGATAGGTACCGCGGCCAGTTTACTGTGGTGGTGCTGGTCCTCATTGCCAGTGGCTGCCCTGCAGTTGTGTGCCCTTGAAATCAGAAGCTTTTCTCCAGGTTCCCTTTTCTCCATCCTCCTACTACATGAAGGAGCTGTTAACTGAGTAGCAAGAGTTGCTCATGAATTGGGTAAAGGGTTTCAGAACGCCATCACTAACAGAAAGTTTGGGAGAAAACAATCCTAGGGTAAAAAAGAATGATTTTTTTTTTTCTTATTGTTTCTCAAAAGCCTGCAAGCAGCCAGGACTCCTGTTGAAAACGTTGAAGTAAAGAAATCAGTGATGCCCGAGGAGACATCTACCCCTGGCAGGCAGTACCCTTGGCAACAGCCTCCTCTCAGGGGTGCAACAACAGCTACCAAAGGCAGTTCTGAGATCTGCCCTGTATTGGGCACAAGGATGTCTAGGAGTTTGATTAACACCCCTTTGCAGAACTTAATGCTCCAGCAGCAACATTTCAGATGCACTGGAGAGGTGTTTGTAAGAAATTCCACCAGCAGGACACTGCCATCACCTCAGGGCCATGAAACCAAGCAATGGTCAATGAATGCTGGATAGATTTTGCCCAGCTTAAAAAAAACCCCAACATCCTAGATATATCAAGGGAGGAGGTTCTATAACTGCATTGCAGCTAGCCGAGCTATCTGGGGAGATATTTAGAAGTCAAAATATTTGCAATACTGATATCCAGAGGCTGAACATGACAGATTTGGAAATAGAGCTGGCTAATTTTTTTTTTTCCATCCAGGTGACTTTTCAGTGTGGAGGTAACTACTGCAGCAATGTGATTTTTCACAGGGAGACATACAGTAAAAAATGTGATCAACTTTTTCTTGTGATACTATTAATAAATACTGCATTTGGTTTGCTAACCATACAGTTCTGTATCACATAAGGAGATTCACAAAACTCAGCTGCTGTGATGAACGTATCAAGGTATTCTCAAAAGAAGTGTGTGGTAGACTCCTCAGGAAGAATAAGTAAGGAAAGGCTTTGGAGCTTTTTGGAGAGGTCCTACCATGATCCCTCAGGGAAGAGCTGACGGTAACAGAGAGAGGGCAGGGTCTGGGCTGAGGACATGCAGGTAAGAACATACAAAGCATTTTTTCTGAGAAAGAACAGAAAAGCAGTGTTAGTGCAAGCAGAAAAATTAATTCTACAGTGAACAAATGAGATGAACTGCCTGAGAAAAGCCAAGGTGAGAGTCTGGGACAAGGTATGTTGCAGCAGTAGGCTGTACAGCAAGATTGGAGTGGACCAGATATAGGAAATAGTTCAGGAGGAGCACATGGATCTTAGCTTAGGCTGAGAAAGGGTAAAGAAACCATAAAGAATTTATGACAGAACCTCCAAAAGGGTGGCATTTGCTGAATTAACAAATGTCAGTTCAAGTTTAGGTGGAGGGCTGAGCAGTTTCTAGCTAAAGCATGATGAGACTGTCATGTGACTGTTTTGAGATTTGTGAGTGTTCTGGAAACACGGGGCAGGGACCACAAGGGACCAGCCTCCTGTGCCATGGCACATCTCCCTTCAGACCCCACTGTGTCCCCTATTCCCCCAGGACCGGGCTTAAAGCTCCGTCCTTGCAGGACAAACCTTTTTCCAACACATACACAGCTGACAAGTATTTCCCTGACTGACACCTATCTGCTCCTCCTGTGCTGCTGTTTCTCTGTTCCCAAACTCACTCTCCTCCTACTTGATTATTTTTCCCCATTGTCTTTAGGGAAAACTACCTCACCCTTTATCAGCTCTCTTTGAGGCAACACAAGTTTGTGTCATCTCTTTTCAGATGGCTGGTTGCCCCTGTGGCTCTGAGAGCGCCTGAACCCAGCTCTGCAGGTGATGACCAGTGTGTCTGGTCACATGACACCTATAATTTCTGACTTCTCTTGAAACCATCCCAGCCTCACGTTTGCCTTTTCTACAGTCATTTCAAATACTGGTTCTTGTGCTATTTGTTAACAAAGATATTAAATACATTTGAATTTGGAACAATTTCCTAGTGGCTTCCCTCCAGCCAGCCCTTGCAGCTTTGCCCTAATTTGTCTCCTCACTACCTTTTCAGACTGGTCCTGGTTGCCCCTTACTGTAGTTTAGATAATTTTTTCCTATGTGATGCAGAATCAAAAGCTTTCCTCCAGTGTGAGTGGTTAGAGGTACTGCATTTCTTTTCTCAGAAAACCACTTTTTTATTCAAAGTTATCAGGTTAGTCTTGCACCATCTAGCTTAATAAACCCATGTTGAGCTCTAACCTCTTTTCATTTATCCTAAATCTTTAATTCTTCTCTGTCCAAATTGGCTCTAACAGCTCAGATACCGCAGGGATCAAACTAGCTGGCTGATAGGTGCCGATTTGCTCTTTTCCTTTGCCCTGGGAACTCCCCTGCCTACTCTTTGTTCCTCCAGTACCACCCTCAACTTAGCAGATTTATTTGAAATAATTGTTACTGGACCTGCAATTTGATGTTCTGGTTATTTTTAGAAGTCTGGGGTTGAGATTATCGGGCCCCCTGGCTCTAGTGCCTTGAGTTATTCACAAGTCGCTCCTCTGCGGGTGTGAACAGCTCCATTTTCATACCCTCATTCACAGCAACATCCTGCTGTTGTGCCTGCATTCAACGTTTTCTTCATTAGTGAAGACTGACACAAAATGTATATGTAGCTTTGGGGCTATATCCAGAAGATCTTTAATCTTCACTGCTACTGATCAGCAAACTCCCGCCTTTCTTCTCTTTTTATTCATAACACGAGTGAGTCCTTTACAATTTGCTTCAATTCAGTTTTAACTCAGCTTGACTTTTACCAATTCTCACTTTTTCCCTACACATTCTGAGATTCAAGATGCAGGTTTATTTGCTGCTCAGTTCTGTCTTCCTGTCTTTGCAGCCTCTCTGTTTAGTTCTAACAGACTTTTGGACGAAGTTATTCATTGTGTTAAACCTGGAGCCCAATCCTCCAGGAATTTTCCACTTGCTTTGGAAGTCCGTGCCACATAGTTTCACATATTTGATTTCAACACATTCCCACTGCTTCCTCACTTACATCCCTGAGCTCCCCAGGACAGTAGTCTTAAATTCATTTGGCTTATTATCCTCTGCCCATTGAAATCAAGACCCTTATTTGCAGATAATAAAGTGACCCCTCCATTTGTCTGATTCAAAATAAAGTCATTTTTTAATGACTGGCTCTGCTAGTCAAATCCAGATGTAATGCTGTATCTCTCCCTGTTGGTAAGAGAGTTGTGGAGAAGGTGTGTTGCCTGTCACAGGCACAAACATCTGGGTTGGTCCAGCCCAAAGAAGTGTGTCATGAAATGCATCTTGCCTGCTGATGCTGACTCCGATGGAAGATCTCTCTGCTTGTACTGGAACAGCTCCAGTGTCAGGAGCAAGAAATGTCATTTCCCTTCAGTGCTTTCCAAGAAAACCTGATTTAAGAGGCAGAGAGAAAGGACAGTCATTTGGAAGGACCACAGAAGAATACCTAACTTTTCTCAGAAGTGCATTTTATGCCATTTCAAGGAGCTCACTGTTTTTCTGCAAATAATGAGTAGGAATAGGACCTAAATTAGGAGATGGTCATGACTAGGAGCAAGTGTTACTAGCTTCTGTTTGCTGGCAGTATGATCTAGGACAGGGGTGGACACCAATGGACTATTTTAGCAATGACAACAGAGTAGAAAAGCTCCTCTATTTCACAACTTGCTTAAAAATCACAGCAAAGTGTCACATCCAAACCCTGTCTCGTAAGATTTTGTTTCTCCTGTGCGCCACCCCTGCGTCTCCACAGCCAGTACCCATTGGTGCCACTGCACTCTTTGCCCTAGAGCCAGCTTGAACTTTTCCACCTCAATCAATTCATCTCAGCTACTTACACCAGCAACTCAGCAATATGAAATGTCATTAGCTTTTTATCTCAAAATACACTTGTCTCAGGAATTTACCCATGCTTTTTCTCTGTTTCTCCAGTGAGAAATTAATGTGTCTGTCAACAAATGCCCTTCTATTAAACCTGCACTTGTTTATTTTAAAATAAAAGTAAGCTGCCACACTGAGCATAAAAACATGCAGCGTTTTATGTGGGAAGCTGAAAGAATATTCTATTAAAATGTACATTTCTTTGCTTCTCTTCTGAATCTCATGAGACTCTCTTCCAGGGAATTTCAGCTGGCAACTGCTTTCCTCTGCATTAACGTGAATCAAGCCTTTCAACTATAAGAGTCTCTTCATGTAATACACAACCATTTAGTGAAGTTTGCCTTAAAATAAACAATAAAATAGTTCTTTGGCACACCATCTCCTGTGTTCCTGCAGTAAAACCTGCAATTGCACACCCTGGTCCACCAAGGCAGGTCTAGAGAAATGTGGCTGAGCAGAGCACTTTGATCCTGAGCTGGTGAAGATCACCGATCCCAGGAGTAGCCTGATGGAGGAAGGAGGCATTCCTGGGAGAGGGCACAGAGAAGGATCCCACTGATCCCAGTGCCTCTTTGCATCCCCACTCTGGGATGAACTGGCCATGGGTGAAGTCCCAGACTCTCAACAAAATCTACCTGGCTGTGGTGGTGTAATGAAATTTGAAAAGTACCATCCACAGCTATCATGCCCCACTCAGATTGCCATGCACAGAGGCCTCCAGAGCTCTGGTTTCAGCCCCACTGCACATGGAGCTGGACTGGGGACATCCTGTGCTGGAGGTGTAAATCTTGCCCACAAAATGACCCTATGCACACTTTGCTCGGGGTCTGCAGGCAAAAGACCTGTGGCTCCTCAGGGGCTCTTGCACACAGGAGGATAGCTGAAAAGAATACCTAGGCCTCCGTTTTCTGTTTTTTTATTGTTATTTTCTCTGCAGAGTAAAATATCAACTTTATACTGATACAGACTCTGCCCTGTCTCCCTATCCAAGTCACTGTCTTCAAATCCTTCTCCTGTGCAAATCAAACTCAAGTTGAAGAAGAGGATGGCAGGAGCTTGGATGTGCAGTGGGTCTCCTTGGAGCATGAAACATGGGCACTGGCTTGTCAGAAAATAGCTGTGATACAGATGTGTGTGTTCAGCCCATGAGGCTGCTGTAATTAAAAGTCCTTGCTGGGATTCTGGCTGACCCTTAGCTTTATACACACACGGATGTCAAATGTCAAACTGTCTCCCCAGCTCCAGCAAAGCTGGCCTGATGAGACAGTTGCTAGTGAAAAGCAGAGCAGTCTATTGGGACATCTGGCATTCAGCATAATTGTTTATGAGACAAAACTTGCCAGAAGCAGCATCAGGCCAAATTGGAAAGAACTAATGGCTAAATATTGGGGAATTGTCTGGCTCGAGCAGTACGGCCCAGCCTGGTTAATTAGGAGCTTGCAATGAATATAGAATCGCTGTTAATTTTAACCCACCGTGCCTTTCCTGAGGCAAAATTGTGAGAGTATCAGTATTATGTGATTTGGTAAATGGTGGAAGGGAATGTTTAATAGTGGTGGATTTTCTTTATCTTAAGTGCTTCACCCTTCATCTAGCAGTCACACACCCACTCCAGCAAGGCAGCTAAGCTGATGGCAGCAAATACACCAGGATTCAGCCCTGAGTGTCTTTTCAGTGCCTTCTGCAGAAATTTTTCAGTGGTATCAGTACTCTGATGCCTGCCCATTGCAGACAGAGCATCCCTGCCTGGTGCTGCAGACTCCCAGCCCCATCACAGTTTCCCTCAGTTCCCGCAGTGCAGGCCACCACTGGGTTCCCCCTCCACTGAGCGGGAGCCAGAGGGTTGCTGCTGTGGGGTGAGCTGGGGTGGAGGGATGTGAGACAGGATGAGGGCAATGCATATCCCAGGTACTGCTGTGAGGGTTGCCTGGGTGGGCAGGACAGGCAGGGGACATCTCCATGGGGGCCTGGGGCAAGGGGGCTGCACTCGAAATGAGGGGAGAAGGAGAGGCCAGGAGCACTGAAGGGGCTGGGATCCATAGCTGGAGGGGGTTTGGGGCAGGAGAGAGGTGTAGTGAAGAGGGATAAGCTAAGGTGTAGGATGAGGCTCTGCAGTGGGGCCAGAGACTTTGGTTGCTGGGGTTAAGGGTAAAAAGGGCTGTGTCAGTGGGGGACACTCCTTGCCACTGGAGTGATCCAGTTCAGGGGCTGGGACATGGACACCGGGATGCTGCTTCCACATTGCACAAGGCAAATGGTACCAAGGGAGTTTGGGTCATCCACTGTTCCTCTGCTTACAAAGCAGCCACTAAAATGATGTGGGAAGGCTTTGTTTGTGTTGTGCACTGAGAGTGTGTCCTCAAACAGCACAGCCAGGTGCTCCTTCAGAGCAGTGCTGCCTGAGGATGCTCTCCCCTAACCAGTATAACAGCTTTGGATTTTGTCTTCCTCAGTTTAAACCTTACTGAAACAGCTGTGGAGGTCATGCTAGCTAGTGAAAGAGTCTACTTTATTCCAAATCCATAGTTTCCTTCAAACATGAGTGCTGCACTGTAGAGGAACTCAAGGGACATGATGACAAATACACTAAAAAGCATCCTGTTTGTGTCAGAGCTTGGATGAGGGTTGTGACACTGTGGATATCAACCTATGAGCAGATGAACTTGGTTAGCTCCAACAGTCAGATAAAGACTGCCCTCATGAGCAATGGAGAGCCCACCAAGCCTTAGCAATCCCTTCAGAGGCTTCTTTGACTTTTGTATGATTTGTTCAGCCTCACCATCGCATGGGGGTTGTTTGTATGGCACCTTGATGACAATTCAAGTCAGGTTGCTTTGAGTGAAATCTTCCAGATCATTAAAGGTGATTACATTTCCACCCTCAGATATTGTGTTATGCATTAATCCACAAATGATACCAATTCCCAAAGAGCAGAGGTGATTGTGGTAGATGACTGTAATAAGACTAAAACCATCTCCAGCTATTGTAAGTAAGAAACCACCACAGTCCATTCCCTCCACAAGCCAAGTGAAATCAGTCTGGATTTTGGACCATTGCCTCTGGATACATTCCATGGAAACGTTCAAGCTTTCAGCAGGGTCTGGGGCATAGCTTGGCAAGAGAAACCTGCACTTATAATTCTCTCTATATGTTAGCACTGATTTGGGCAATCAGGCTTACATCTTGGCTAATGCTCATATTTCACAGTTTCATATCTTGAATTTCAATGTTCTCAGACTGCACCCAGTGTTGCTGAACTGTAGCCTTGATCTGCTCTGGAAATGCCTGGATGATAGTGACTTCAGTATTAGAGAGTGATGTGCATCAATGCAATATCACAGGAGGGTGACACTGCTTGCTTTCTCAGGCATATGACTTTCCAAATGTTCATGAAAATTCCTAAGTCACTCAGCAAATTCATCCTCCATTGAACTCATGATCAAGATGTTGTCCAAGTATGGCATGATGCATGAAATTATGGAAAACAGCTACTATGAAGGGTTGAAAATTTCCCCTTAATGGGAAGTTAAAATAAGAGTTTAGAAGAAATATAGAGGCCTGAGACAGGAGGAGATCTATGTGCAGGACCAGGTCTGCTGCCCCATCATGTGGCATCTTCCATGTGCTAACATGCATCGTCCAGCAAAGGCATCTTTTACCCTCCTCTGGTGTGTCTGGTCCTGGCTAGTCTCAAACACAAGCACTTATTATGAACCACCTGAGTAATTCTTATTTTCATCTAAGAAAATATAAAATAATGATGTCTATTACTGCACTAGGAAACAAACCCTACCTCTGTGCAACTTCCAGTCTGATCCCTCAGCCTACCCCTGCTTTTCTTTCCTCACATGCTCCATTTCTCTGAGGACCTTCTTCCCATAATCCAGGGGAGCTGACCTGAAATTTTTAGGAAGGAAGACTTTTTCTGCAACAGGTTTCCAGTAACCTTTCCTACTTAATTTAAACTTAAATTAAACTTAAATTTATCTCAATTTCAAAATCTGAATCAACCTGGCTGTAGAACATTTATATGGACAACATAAAATAGCATGAATGTTGTAATGAACTGCTTGTGGCAGAATATTTTTACTGGAAATTTCAAAACATGTCTGCTAGGACATCACCTGGCTAATGTATCTGCTGAAGTGAAATAAAATACTGTGTTTTTATTAATAGCTGTGAAAATTCTTAGCAGGCATTAATAAGTAGGAGAAAAATCTTTTCTCTCTTTTTTTTACCCCCAAGGAAATAAATTATTATGTCAGAATTTAAAGGAATTTATGAACTAAAGATGCAGAAAGATACTAGGTGGGATTTATGAAAACATCTAGGCAAGAAATAAACCTTTACTCCCGCTGAAATGCATTCCTTGCTGGTGCAGTGGTACGGCTGCATACATTTTATACAATTTGTTCAATGTTATCTTTCTTCTCAAATATTTAAAAACCTGTTATGCTGTTTGGAAAGCTCACTCAGGGGTATGTCATTTTAGCTTTTCATCAAGCTCCAATGCATATATTTTTAGTTTACATTTTAAAACAAGCAAGCATTCCTCATTCACCTGGCATCAGTTAGAGATGCAGAATTTTTCACTCTCCCTCCTGAGCAGAGCAACCTTAGAGAGGCGCCACTGTTGAGTTACTGGATAACTTGGATCAGGGTGAGATGTACTGGCAGCATTTTCTGCTCCAAACTGTCCTGTCTTTCAGGCAGCAAAGAGAGGAGCTAAGAGGAGCAATACCTGTGTGCAAGGCTGGATGAAGGGTTTAGAGCTGAAACACAAAGTCTTTCACAAAAACTTGTCTGTTTGCACCCTCAGAAGCCAGAGGTGCCAGCACTTTGCAAGATGACTGACCAGCCTGCTTTTAACAGTGGGAGACATAAGTTCCCTTAGCAATTCAGGTTGAGGAAGACTCAATATGCCTGATCAATATGCCTCAATGGTAGGTCAATACTCCATGTGTGCATGCTTACTCTTACTGGTACATCCTCACCCTGGTGTTACATGGACTAGGAACACTGACACTGATAAATCACCAGCGATCATCAACTTAGAGAGAAAAATTGGTGAAGGAAACTGCCTGTGATCTGCAGGAGACACAGGGTCAGAGCCCCTTAGAAACAGGCTGCCTGCCTGTCCTGCCAAGCTCTACCCACCCTGGTCTCCAGGACCCTCATGCTCTTTTCTCACAATGACAGACAAGGACAGATCTTGCTAAGACAGGGGAGGGTGGGTTTGGATGCTCCTGGTGAGGGAAGACCAAGGGGACAGCTTGCCTGGATAATGGAAAATCCCTCAAAAATCTAAATGCATAACCTACACAGAAAACGAGAAGATGCCATGAAATGAAAGCAAAGGGTACTGGGGTAGGTGGAGCTGAGTGCTGGAGGATCTTAACATGTCTGGTGTGTTGTATGAAGATCACCAGGGTCTTTGAGGTCCTAATATTAAACCCAGATGTTTCTGTTATATAGGTGTGTCCAGGTTAAGCAGAAGCTGGGATGGTAGGAGCCCTGGCTGTGAATCCCATGCCAGGTTTTGCAGAGAGGCAGTCCAGATGGCCATCCAGAGCCTTCCTCACCTGCCTGTGCCCAGCTGAATCTGCTTCCTCCAAAAATTGTTGCCTTTTCTAACAATACCCCCAGCTATCAACCCTCCTCTGCAGAGCAGATATGGGCCTTGCTAGAGGTCCTGGTGATCCTTGGTGCTTGGGAATGCTCATGGGGTTTTGCTGTGTGTCCAAGGCATGGGGTAACACTAAGGGTAAAGCAGGAGCAGAAGTTCAGAAGGGACTGTCAGCCTGATCTGGTGTGCATTCCCAAACACAGGCCATTGCCCCAGGCACTGAGTGCTGCCACATGCAGATTTCATAATCTGTTTTTTCAGACAATTTTTAAATGGCCTTCAGCTCTGTGAAGATGAGCTGCAGGTAATATTCCACCTGCAGTTATCTGCATCACTGGTGTGCACCTATGCAAATGGGGACGGCTGTCCCTGCACATGGCTGCAGTGAGCGTGATTCCTGCTCGTTTCCCACAGCATTACTGTCGCAGAGCCTGGCACGGTTCAAATAACTGTGATTACAGCCTTACATTTTCAGTGATTCAATTAACAGCCTGATTAGTAAGATACTATTCCATTTTATAATTAGATTAATGAGAACATTCATTCAGAAGTTCTTATCTCTCTTAATAATGACCTCACTGATTATTCTATGTCCTTTAACTGAGTGACTGATTTTGATTAAAATAAATATAGCTCACAGCACCTGGAAATTCATTCTTCTATTTAGAAAGAATCTGATAGAAAGACATTCCCTTTTAAGAATTTCTTGAGAGTGATTAAATATTTTGGTCCTCCCGAGGCTGAATTTTCATGTTTTTAAAGATGACATTTTTGAAATATTTGATGATAAAATATTTATTAAGCCCTGTATTTATATTTTCAATACATCTGTTTCTACTTCAACTGTTTGAACATAATTTCAGCAGAAATACATATTTGCATGCTGAGCTGATTTAAAAAAAACACCCGCAGGTGCTTATACACACACAAATATATTTGCACACTCACAGACAACATACCGTTGAACCTCACTATTCATTTAATCCTGTAACTTACATAATGATTTCCAATTTAGGAACAAACACTGTCATCAGTCGTTTAGCCAACTGAGTTTATCAGATCCCTGCTGCTTATGATGCTATTTTGTATATTAATCTATTTTCTAAAAGTGGTAAGAATTAGAAAGCACAACTGCTGAACACTTTAATATGAAAAAGGTAAACAGGCAGGCAGATAGAGTTAGCAGGTTTGTAGGAAAGGCAAAACATGTCTGATTACCACAGCACAACAATTAGTGGCAATCACAAAATCTGTGCTAGTCTGGACAACTTCAGTTGTGTCAGCAGCAGAGTGAAGGTGAACATGACCAATGACAGCACCTGGTTTGGGAGGCACTGCTCATCCTTCACAAGGCAGAAACCACATTTTATCAAAAAATATCTAGCTTTTTCAGAGAGTGTCTGGTCTGGGGACAAGCAGCCTCTGAAGGAAGAGCACCTGTGGTGATCTGCTCCTCTTGCTCCCATGAGAAGTGACCAGATTTTGCCCATGACCCGAGGGGACTTGGTGCCCCCTGTTAGCAGTTGTGGTGATGGGATGCTCAGGGCCACAGGGGGACAACACCCTGCTCTCTCCATGCTTCACCCCTAAATACCATGGCCTCTCTGTGCCTCAGCATCTACCCTTTCGTGTTTCAATTCACACGTACAATATTGCAGGGTGAATCACTGGGCTTCTGTGTTCTCCCTCTGCAATAAGTCATCTTTCAAGAACTGCATGGTTTTGCTCTGGTTAAGAAGAAATTGCATTGGAGCTCATCAGTGCATATTGGCTCTGCCCACAGAGGGAATGGGGGAGAAACACACACCTCTGCTGGAGCGGGGCACGTGCTTGCAAAGATACAGGAATAACTACTGGCCAAATTCAGGTTGGTTTAGTATTTAATGAATTGATGCAGCCAGTTTTCTCCAAAGGCAGCTGCCAAGTCGCTGTCAGCCTGACGCTGACATGACAGCAGCATCAAAACTCACCACTGATAATGGAAGGAAAAGCTATCACCAGTGTGGTGCAGCTAACGACAGGGTCTGGGCTAGTACCGAAAGGGGAAACTGCTGGAATTGCCCACCTTCTCAGGCACTGAATAACCTGACAAACGGAACCAATGCCCTGTCCTGCTATGAGCAGGTCACCTCCCATCACGGGGGGTTTCCAGTTAGTACAGTCTGTGTTTGCACATCCTCTATAGTGTAGTCTGGAAGCAGTGATGTTGCCACCTCTCCCAGCACTTCAGAGAGGTCCCTTATTTTTCTTCCCAACCTTTTCTCTCTCTTTCCAGAGTAAACACTGTGTTGCACCCTCTTGCCTCAAACTGCATCATCAAATGTCCAGAGTATTAAATACCATTCTATCTGACAGCACACATACTTCTCATTCCCGGCTTCTCATTTCTTGAATTTCCCTTTGGATCTGAGGTCTCAAAAAGCTTTGGTACCCATATGGAACAGGCACATGCTTTAACTAAATTGATGGTGTTTCTAATTCACTCTTAAATACTTCCAACCCATCCTATCGATCTGCATCCCTGAATCTTATCTACACTGTTTGCCCTGGTCTGCCAAAATGCCCTTTTGTAGCTCACAGGCAGAAGGGAAAAGATGCTACCAGAGCTGCACAGGGGCACTGGGGTTGGAGCTGCTGGGGTCAATTCCCTGCTAGTTATAGCAAGCCAAAAAATCCAGAGGAGCAGAGCAGCCACCAAAGACAAAAGCCTTTGATTTGATCAGAAATACCTGTGCCAATGAAGAGAGGAGTGGGGTAGAAACTTCAAGGCAAGAGTCAGGATCAGCAGGATCTGAATTTGCTTAGAGACCTTTCAATTTGCCATGTTAAAGCATCTTCCTCTTGATTTCTTCCCTCCTGGGCTCCTTTGCACTTTTCTCCTCTGCTTCTCCCCTCCACTAGCTCAGCCTGCAGCCTCACCCCATGATGGGACACCACTACTTTCCTCAGCCCACACTTTGGAACACAGGCTCCAGCAAGCACTGCCTTGGGTGGGTTTGCTGTGATCTGTGTGATGGTCTTAGGGCAAAGTTTCACTTCTGGACAGCCTGGTGGCAAAATCTGCTTAAAACCTCTTTCCACTCTGTTCCCTCCAATTCTTTTTCAAAGTAATTTCCCTCCCTAGCTTTTTTCCTTATAAATATATAAAAGTTTACATACAGTTTAAAAAACCCATTACCTGTGAGTCAGGGAAGGAATTTGATGAGCATGGCACTAAGGTGCTGTCTGGACAAAGACACTGTAATGAGGACCTGATTAAGTGAAAGCTGCCTAGGGAAATCAGGGTGGACAGGGATTTTCTGCCAGCTTTCAAACTCCAGCACCTCTCTGAGTGAATAGGGCAGATGGGCAGAGCTCGAGGAAAAGGTGGCACTCCAGAAACACGAAAATTTGTGATCACCCATAAATAGAGATTCTGAGAAATCTGCAGAGTACAGGGAGGTTGGAGAGGACTCTTCTCCTGATATGAGGCAAATACCTTGCCACAACCAAGAAGTCCTAAACCAGAAGCCATAGAACCCACACCAAACATGGCCTAGGCTTTTACAGCTTTTCCCAGACTTTGTTATTCCTTTGCATGACACTACATGCTCACATTCCACATCTACTCCTTCCCTGGGGAACATCACCCTCAGTGGTTCTTGGAGAGCAGGAGATCAGTCTAACAAAATGAGTTCACAGTCTCCGGTACCAGAGAAGACCTGTCTGGTCCAGACCAGGTTTCTGTGGTACTTATCCACCTGTGAAGATGGCTCCACTGAAGCTCATGCACAGCTTAGAGACATTATCCTATCCATTTCCTCACCTTTAGTTTTCAAAAGCTGCCCAGGGTCCAGTTGCTGCCACTGTGGAAGCAATGGGCTGGTGCTTGGTGCACATACGGGCACTGGACGATCTCAGGTCCCATAGCACAAAGCAAATGATCCAGGGGGACAAGGAGACATGCCAGTGCAGCTACATGCTGACAGCATCCTATAGCAGTGTGGTACTCAACACATCACCTACACAAGCACAGCCCCACAGGACAGTGTGCCTCGCCACAGCACACCAAGGTACACAACTAGACAGCTCAAGCATATATAACTGAGAAAGAGCTGAGTGCAACATTTTTCTTATTGTTTGAAGGGATGTTATAATTCAGTTCCTTGCAATGTATGTGAAGCCTGTCTTCTATTTTTCATTTTATTTTTGGCGTATTTCTTCAGGAGAAATTTTTACAGATTTTTTTCCCAGTATTTCAGGCTGGAGGTCCTGAAATGGAGCTGACTGAAATAGCTTCAGCCACATTTGATTCAGATTAGAAATACAGCCTTCAAGACCTTCATCCCAGGTATGTAGTCACAGGTTCTCAGGTCTATAGGTTTGTTGGAAAAATTAAGCAAAACCAAAAAGTGACAGCAGCAGGCTATGTCTCATTCTGAACTATGCTTCTGAAGTCTTCAGTCTTTTTTAAAGATAGATTTCTCATTTCTCAGAAAATCTATTATCAGGGAGGTACTGCAGTCCTTGATCTTGTAATCTGGGGAGCACACAGGTGAGCAACCTGTTCATGCTGTTAAATGCCATTGTACCTATGTACTGCTCACACCCTGATCTTCTCCCAGACATAGTCCTCTCCAGCCCAAATTGTCAAAAGTGGTGTCTCCCTTTTGCATGCATGGACGAATGTTTCTCTGCTTTTTAATCTTGAAGAACCACTTAGCCTAAGAAAAAAGAAAATAAAATATCCACAGAATATTTTCTGCAGTGCCTCCACATGATTTTCATTTGCAACCAAACAAAAACAACATTAAATTCTTAAAGTTCACTTATAGTCTTTATTTTCTTGTAGGCTTTTTTCCTCCACTTACTGACTCTGGAATTCACAAGTGTGTTTCTTGCACCCTCTTCATAATGACTTTGCAGAGTATTGTCTAATCTGATATCCACAGAGATATGAAATTGTATGCATTTTCAAATCCAGAAATTGTTATTGGCCACTTGACCTACACAAAGAAACAATATTTAGTCACGGAGAGACAAGTTGGGAGGGGAGTGGTGTGGTGGTTTTTTTTTTT
>VZTL01041577.1:121727-140607 GCA_013400535.1 Scopus umbretta
TTGCTTTTATCAAAATGTAATGTTTCCTCTTGTCTGATCTCAAGGTTTAGTGCACAGTTTGGTTTATTTGTACACATAGATAAACATTTTCAGCATTGCTTTCTCTTCATGAGCACTAAACTTTCATTCTCTAGGCTGTTACACCTGTTAAGCTGCTTCCAAATGTGTGTTGTGTGAACACTACCCTACAGTAGAAACCCCCAGTTTCCATTGTGGCTTTTAGGGGTACAACCATAAAAATAACCCCAGAGCTAGCTTGTGCCTCAGAAACAGGAAGATTCTTTTATTTTCTCCTGACTGGATAACAGCAATTCTGAACATTTTGAATTGAAGTGACGCAGTGACTTGGCAGAGCCTGTCAGCTTCCCAAAAAGAACATGAGTATTTCTAAAGGAGCACAAGAGCTTCTAAAGGAGGTTGCAGAATGTTAATTGCCTATGGATACTGTAAAATGAGAACTAAAATACCAAAGGTTGCTGGGTCCCCATCAGTCATTTTTTTTTTCTAGAATTCAGGCTGCAGCTCAGACTTGTTATAAAAGTAAAAGGCTTTTTCTTACGTACCTGCAGATGCAGGATGAGACTTGTCCCTGTCTTTCCCTCCCAGACTCAGGTCAGAAAATACTATCTCCATCTACAGAACCTGTGCAAGATTGACATTCCCCTACGTGCATTTCTGACGTGCAACCTTTAGAGGCTTTACCAGAGCAAGAAATTAGAATGAACACATTAAAATCTGTAAAATAAGAAACATGGGCTAAACCACCTGGGTCTACATGGAAACCTCAGTGTGCCCCTCTATCTGCACCCCTCCAAGACAGCATGTGAGAGATCAAATTCTGCCCCATTTAAACCATTATAACCCCCTGAAACCCAGAGGTGCAGCCGGTGGCAGGATTTATCCCTGCCTGCTGAGCTTTTGCTGCAGAAAATTTGGAGGCTAATGGGTGAATATTTGCTTTCAGCATGTGTGATGATTATGGTAGCCATGACACAATAATGTCTCCAGCTGAGCTCGGTCCCTCCGGAGCAGGCACTGTGTAATATATCTGTCACTGCAGTATGAACCATCTCAACATTTCCGGCATTGTTGGACCCATTGTTTGATGGCACCATGCTGTGCAGACATACCCAGTCTTGCAAGACCAAAGGACATACCTAGTCCTGCAAAGAGCAAACTGAGGCAGCAAAAGCAAGTTAGCCAGCATGCTGGACTAATGAACTGAGCTGGTTAATTCAAAGTACAGCTTGTTATGCTTCCACTGTGTTCCTCTGCCTGTTCCTGATTTAGCTCCTCCATGCATGGTCTGGCATGACCTTCTCCAGGAGGCAGGGCTGTGTGTTACTCTCAGGGTGCTCACCGAGGAATAACATGTCATTATTTAGAGCTGGTCTTGCTTTATCAAAAGTAGCTGAGTGTTAGATGAGGTCTGAGGGTGCCACAGGGGAAGAGTGGGGTGGACTCTGATGAGCTATAAGGCACTCATGATACAAAGAGATAAGCCTGATACAGATGGCCAATGAGATAAAGCTATAACTTGTGTTACACCATTTTATCAATGGTAGGAAAGACTTTAGCTTCTGTGCCCTTCAGAACAGAATGAGGACTCTGGATTTGTCTTCCTGTATTTCAGTGTTCATGTTAGGAGGAGAGACAGAGGTCAACTCAGTGTAAATACAAGATGAAAAACTTCCAGCTCAGCATCAGTATCTGTCTTTAAGCATAAGGAGAAATAGTCAGGTTTCTGAAACAGTCAGACCTAAATAATGAATGTGAGTAAAGAATAGGTTATTAAAAATACTTTAAATTCTGCATCTGAAATACTTCAGTGTCCTTGTTCTGTGAAGGACATTCAGCTTGGACTATTTACGCACTGCAAGAAATGCAACTCTTTCTGGAAATGTGCAGCATTCTTCAAAAAGTCTGTGGTTTTGCTAAGAATTGTGGCTCAATATCTCTTGGAACCACAAGGATGCATTTTCACAGTGGGGCAACAGCTCTGCTCTTGCTCCCTACACCATCCCCACACTTCTTCATAGTCCCGTTGCTGCTGAACAGATCTTTGACAGCTGATCTCCCAGGCTTTTCTGCTGGCAGAGACCATACAGAGCCAAACACTTAAGTCATACATGCAAGTGTGTCTATCTATCATTATGACTATGCACAGAGACAGGAGCACAAAACTTATGTTAGAGTGCTGTGGGAAACAACCGAGTGCTTCACAATTACAGTCAGAAGGTCACTGGTGTCCTCATGGACCTGCCTGGTTCATCCTCTGCCATAGGGCCAGATGAGCTCAGTCTGTATGGAACTCAAGAGAAGTTTGTCTTTCTGTAAGACTAACAAAGACACTCACTTAACAGTCTTCAACACCAGCAGCTCGTGTGCTTAGTTATCCTTAGGAAGGTTTTCCCAGTAGCTAATTCAAATCATCCCTGGAGCAAATCCATCCCCCATTTCTCACCCAGAGACTGGACAAGACCTCTTTGAAGATACTCTCAATGTTACTGGTTCTGTCCCTATCACTCCTTCTCTACTGTAGTTTAAACAACCCACAGCTTTCTAGACTTCTAGTCACCTTCACCACTCTCTTCTGTGCCAGCTGTCCCATGTTTTCCTTGAAGTGCACAACCCAAGCCTAGATCCCAGCTCTGGCTGAGGCCTCCCCAGCGCAAAGAAGAACATCAGGGTTGTGGTCCATATCTAGCAGGCAAAACACCCATTTACATACTCCTGTATGTAGTTAGGTCTTTTTGTAGCAGCAGAATATGTATTGCTCTTCCTAAATCCTGCTCTCCAGCCAGCTGTTCCAGCCAGGACTACTGGTGTCAAAGCACTACTGAGTATTATCCTTTTTTTTTGTTGTTTTTGGTTTTGTTTTTTTTTCCCCCTAGACTGTTTCTCAAGTTTACCAAGAAATTTTGAAATTTAACCCTGTCTTTTGACATATTAACAGACCCTTTAGACTTGGTGTCTTCCATGGTTTTAAAATGCACATTCTTACTTCATCATCCAGTTCCCAGGGCAGATGTATGTGGAGCACCTCTCTCTGTGTAGCCACTGATGACAACTTCCTCGGTACTCAGCTGTGTGCCCACATGTTGTGGATTCACTCAGACCTTCTTTTTTCTCATTTGCCTACTAGAATGGGGGCACTTAAAAGTCACACCCTTAATGTATAGGTATACAATTCCTTTTTTGTCCACAAAACTCCTTTCCCAGTTTTAGAATGAAATTAAATAAACAGCAGACAATTTGCTCACGTTGAATACAAACACATATCTTCTTCTTTTACAAGTCCTTGCAAATATTCAAGGCTAAGGACTCTCTATTTAACACTGGTTTTAATTGTGATCTCTGCCTGACTGCATTTGACTTCTTTAGGAATGTCAAAGAGGCATTAAATGTTTTGGTCACCTTTGTGTCACCTATTGATATCTCTTATTCTACTTAAATAGCAGATCAAACCTTTCCTTGATCTTTCTCATGACTAATGTACAAAGAAAATGTCTTTCTGTTACATACCACTGACTGTCTCATCTGTCCTCTACCAGCCTGCTCATCTTCTCTAATGGAGTTATTCCTTATAGCCCAGCCTTCAGACCAGCTAGATAACAACTGCTATCAAAAGCAAATCAAAATTTTGCCATTGAGCTTTTCTTTTTAATATACTCTGAATTCTCTCTGTGGTGTGGCTGGTATCTTGGGAAAACATTGAAAATTCCTGACGTAGTATAAGATCTAGAGTCCAATCCCTCACTTTCTGTCAAAGCCATTAATAAATGGCATCTCCAATAGGAAATAAACCCCAACCCTCAAGAGTCTCCATTTACCAACATGTCAGACTTTGGTCCACCAGGTCTGATACCAGTAGGTACTAGGCACATTTGTAAGAAGAGATGAGCCAGGTGAAGAGGATGTCTGCACCCATAAGGACATAAAGGAAGTTCTACCAGTCTCTAAATGTGATTTAATGTGCCCAAAAACATAAATTCTTATTGCAATCATATTTACTCCCCTAAGAGTCACTGATGGTTTTTATAATGTTTGGGGTAGTTTCTAATTCTTTTTCAGTCTTCTGTTCCCATGGCCTCAGTGATACTTTGGGGCAGTGGACTGCACAAGGAGAACTTGTCCTTCATTGTCACCATGCACATCCTAATTTTCAGATTATTTTGAGAGCTGGCAAACAGAAGTGCTCTGCTGGCTTTCCTTGGGATGTTCTTCCCTAAACATTGTTTGGAAGTCCCTCAGCTACCTCACTATACTGCATGGCAAACACTGGAACACACTTCCTAGAGAGGTCATCGATGCCCCAAGCCTGTCAGTGTTTAAGAGGCATTTGGGCAATGCCCTTACAAACATGCTTTAACTTTTGGTCAGCCCTGAATTTGGCAAGCAGTTAGACTAGACTATCATTGCAGGTCCCTTCCAACTGAAATTTCTATTCTATTCTATTCTACTCTACTCTACTCTACGGCAGTAGCTCTGCTGCAGAGCTTCAGTCGCCTTTCTGATATGGCACAAGACCAACATGACATAGTCATGTTCATGGAAAAGCCATAATTCATCATCCATTTAGAATTACATGTCTCCTTCAGGATTTCCATACATCTGCTTTAGCTGGCCAAAACTCTTGCCTCAAAAGTTAGGGAGTTTGCCTTGGGATACACAAGCCCTACTTTGCATGATGTTTGGTTAGTATAATATAGCTTGGAGCCTTGCCAGTAAGAATAAGCATGCAAGAAAAGAGCAGTGAAGGTGGCCCAATAATCAATCTTGTCCTAATGATACCACCTAAGCATGAGGCTGAAGAATGCCAACAGCCCTGGGGAGGGATGCAGCCAGCAGCTATGGACCAAATTCAGATCCCAAACTCCTCCCTTTTTCAAGTGACACTTTCCCCTGTAAATTAGTGCTGCTCCCGAGTGTGAGTGCAGGTGTAATAACAGATCCCTGTGGGCTGGGTGATGAAGCTGTAAGGTCACACTGCTGCTAAGGTAGGACTAACTACCTCTCTGACACTGCCTCTTGCACTCTTTCTCCTCTCGACACTTTTCTGGAACAAAATGCTGGTAACAGAATTGAAATCAGATCCTTTGTAGGAGTAGGGCCAGTCCTTTAATGCTAAAACAGCTAAATACAGTGAGATTTTTGAGCAAATCACTTTCAGTCAAATCAGCCATAAACACTTCATGTTTTAGAAAGAGTCTCACCCCCTGAGGGCAGCATTAACCAACACAGTTGTGAGCAAAGGACTTGACATGCATTTGCTTTTTGCCACTGAACAATCAAGTACCAGAATCTTTTATACATTTAAATGGTATTCACCTAGCAAATGGCAAATGTACCACAGCTACTATTATATCCTACTGCTAATGAGGAGGCAGTGCTGGTTCCCGATTTCTCAGGGGCTAAATCCTGCAGGTTTTATGCAGTTTTCTGAGAAGAAATTTGCTTGGATGAAAACTAGAGGCTGTAAGCCTGGCCATTATGGTAGGGCATTTGAATAGCACCTCACTATGCAGAACTCACGCCATAGGAAACTACCATTTTTTTCTTAGCATAAGTGCTTGCAGTTGTGCCGAGGCTGCTATTTAATTCAATCACTGGTTACATTGTCCAAATTAACTTCTAGGATCAAATTGTAAATATTGAAAATAACCATAATACTGCTTCCCAGAGCAGTCCATGGCTTACAAAAGACCTAGCCTTCAGCAGGTAAGTATTAGAGGATCTCAGCTGAAGTCAGTGGAGATGTGCTGATTTATACCAAGGGACCTTAGCAGCTCATTAATTTTGCAAATCAAGCATTTGGACATTAGGAAATGCCTTCAGGAAATGTAACCAGGTTTCTGGTGCACCTTAATTGCCAATGTTCATTATGTTGATTGGTGAACAGAGGCGCCACTAGAGTAAAGGCTGAAGCTTACATAGTTTAACAAATGAGTTCTTCTGAAGTCTGTTTTATATGGAAAATTGATCAGGATAATTATACCACTGTTATAATTTTACCAGTACAACTCCCACTCATGTCCCTTCCTACAGATGCTTTTTACAGTTTAGTGTCTTTGCTTTGCTTTGTTTTGAATGCAATACAAGACAGAACAGAAAACTGTGCTGCATACAAGTGCTTATGTGAGGAGTTGTAGGAGTATAATCACCCTGGTAGAGTTGAGTTGCTGATTTTCCTTTGCAGGCAGACTAATATGTGTCTACGTCCATATGCATCCTTGGATTCCTTTGGAATTTATGGCAGCAATGCTGAGATTTCTTCTGACTTCATGGTGATAAGAACAGGCATTCCTAGGATTGAGCACCTTCTAACAATTCTCTTTGCCACTATTGTTTGTTACTCAGGGGCTGGTTTGGAGCACACCTTAAACTCCAAGTACCAGTTTGTGCTTTTCTCATGGACATGACCTGCTTGGGAAGTGCCTCAGATACTTTTGGAGGTTAGCAGACTTCCAAAGAGCAGAATAGAACATGTTTATTTGAGGAAAAGTGGAATCTGCACTGAAACTTCATCTAAGAATACATGCCAGGTAAAGGTAACATCCATATAAGCAGCAGGACTGGAGTGCTTCTGCAGATGAGAACACTGGCAGGCAGTTTAACATAATTATAAAGGACCACATACTGCCACCATTGACCCAATCAATGCCCAAATACAGGAAAAATTGATGGAAATAAAAGTGCATCACATTATCTCCACCCACATCTGCACTATGGGACTGTGTGTGAAACCATAGAATCATAGAATCATTAAAGTTGGAAAAGACCTCTGAGATCATCTAGTCCAACCGTCAACCCAACAACACCATGTCTACTAAACCATGTCCTGAAGTGCCACATCCACACATTTTTGAATACCTCCAGGGATGGTGACTCCACCACCGCCCTGGGCAGCCTGTTCCAATGCCTCACCACTCTTTCAGTTAAGAAATTTTTCCTAATATCCAATCTAAACCTCCCCTGGCACAACTTGAGGCCATTACCTCTCATCCTATCGCTGTTTACTTGGGCAAAGAGACCAACACCCTCCTCACTAGAACCTCCCTTCAGGAAGTTGTAGAGAGCGATAAGGTCTCCCCTCAGCCTCCTCTTCAAATCAAACAACCCCAGTTCCCTCAGCCACTCCTCAGAATACTTGTTCACCAGACCCTTCACCAGCTTTGTTGCCCTTCTCTGGACACGCTCCAGCACCTCAATGTNAGCAAGAAGCTGAAAATCTCAGCAAGGTCAGCCTATGATTTAATAGCTTTCTGAGCATCACAAAGTTCTGTACCAAACACTAACCTAAAATGAAATTTGGCTCATATTATCCCAGAATACTATAAACTAATGCTAGCATACGCTTTTCATAAAAATGTCAAGTTTTTAGAATTCATCTAGTTTGTGTAAAATAAGGGATCTCATTGTTGCACTCCTCAATAGGATGTAGGTCTTCAGAAGACAAGAGTCAGATAACTATGAAGTATCATAACCACTGAGGTTGAGAGGAGCTCTGGAGATCACCTAGTCCTGCTAGAGCAGGTCATTCAGGACCGAGTCCTGTTGGGTGTTGAGTGTCACCAAGAATGGAGATGCCACATCCTGCCTGGGCAACCTGCTCTGGTGTTGCTCTCACCATTATAAAGGAAGAGGATGCCAACCTGGCTATGCAAAAGCAAAGCCACTGACCTGCAGCAGAAGCATGTCAAGCTTTTTTCTTCCTGACCAGTGAGTATCTTGTCCATTGTGGGAGACCTAAAAAGCCTGTCACATTGGCCTGTCCATACTAGGGCACCCTTCTAGATACAGAAGATGCTTGTTTAGCTCGTGCCGCTGGGTCTGGGGTCTCCTTCTGGTTGTCTCTTGGCAGAGTTGGGAAAGCTCTGAACATGTGTCTGGATCAGACACGGAGAGTTTAACCTGGTGTTTTGGTCAGAAGCAGACTCCAATCAGGGCTGTAAACAGTTAGTGCCAGGACTTTGGTGTGTGTTAGCCCATAAAGCATAAATGGTCTGAGGCTCCAAGAAAAGATGACTGCTAAGTAGAGCATTAATGAGTGTCAGGGGAGCCTATGTGTTGGATTTAAACAGCTGAAGAGATATTTAGGCATCAAAAGGCATTTGTGGATGTAACTGATGACCCTCACTGAAATAGTCATAACAAACCTGAAACGGGAGATTCTCTCCATTGCTGAATCTATGCACAAACAGCAATAAATATTTCAAATTAAATTGTAATGTGAAAGTCATATTTTTACAGATCTTTTCTCTCCCAGGTTAATATGGAAAATCTGGTATTATATGGCATTATAATCTCTTGACTTCTTTGCAGTGATATTACACAACCATTCTGCCTGGCAGGCAAGCTGGGGATCTTTGGTCATATGGCCAACAGATCAGGGCAATCTCTTCACTGCCATTTTTAAATTCTTTGGTGCTTCCCTTTAGAGCCTCACTTTCTTTTAAATGTGATGTTTGGATGAGTTTCCTGACTTTAAAACATTTTGGAGGAAAAGAACGTGGAGTCATTCTTGCATGTGCTGCTGTCAGAGTCAGGGCTAATAAATTCCTAAAGACCTTACCCCTAGCCCTGATCCATAGTAGTAATTTTTCAAACCCAGTCCAAAGCAGACCCTGGTTGGGAGAGCTGCAGCCCAAGTGAATTAAAGTAGCAAAGTTATCAAAAAGTGAAAACTGAGTCTCATAATGGGAAGTGACAGCACATTTAGGTACTGCTGCCTGCAGTTATTGTTGGTTTTTACCTTAAACCTGTTCACCTGGATTACATTTATTGCTAGACCACTCTCTGTTCTTTGCTTACTGAATTTTCTTCAACTGTCTGCCAAGAGGGAAAAACTTAACTGCACTATATGATTTTTTTCAATGAAATGTATTTCTAAAGCACTCTGCTGCAACTTACTATCTGATACACCAAGCACTTAAAGAGTAGATTTAATTATTTTTAAGATAATTTCCTTGTTGCATGGAATCCCATTTTCCACCATACCTTTAATAATTCTTTCTTTCTAGTTTGTTCTAAAGCCTGAACTCTTCTGAGTTAGGACTAGTAACCTCCAGCTGCCTCCACTGTTTCCCTCTACCTTGTACATAAATTTAATATTCAACTGTCCATGTGCACTGTTCCTCATTTCACAGACTCATTAAACGTCCTTAGTGGGCTTCTGATTTCTTACAACAGTTTTTCTGGAGTCATGCAGTAGACATTGCCATAACTTCTTATGTCTCTTGAATGGGTGGTTGGGCAAAGTCCATCAAGCCTATCTCTGTTTCCCAAATATTTCTGTGGGACTTTACAAGCTTGAGTAGGCATCTGGAGCCCCAGTGCATTTACAGCCCTGGTCTTTCACACTTAGGTTGGCTGTTGAGGCACAATATTGTGTGAGAGCAACAAGTTCACCCCCACTTCTCAGGCTGAGAGAAGGACTGACCCTCCTGCTCCCAGCTGTGCAAACACACTTCTCTCTGGGGAATCACTCCAGAGGTGGCCATAGCTCTTCTCTAGCCATTACACATGCCTACCAGCTGTCTTCTCTGAGTTGGGTACACAGTACCCATGCATCCCAAATGGTCCCACAAGGGGAACTGGGATAGTATTTGGCTCAGCCAAGACAACTGGTCCTTTTGCTTTGAGCAACTGTGAGTTACATACATTAGGCAACATAAATCCAGCATGCCATCACCCAGGCATACTTGGGGTAACTTCTAAAGGCTATTAATTCAGCCTGTAAGGGTGTCAGAAAACTATACAGGAATAGAAACTACAACACAGCTCACAATAAGGCAGAAGTCTGATTTTCCTAGCATAACAATCACAGACTGGAAAAAAGCCCTGCCATCATTTCATTGAAGAAATCTGATCAAGCAATATATCTGAAGACATCCTGAACTACTCACAGATGTTGCAAGAGCAAAAAAGAGACCACAACTGTAGAATAAATAATTTGCCCAATTCTGCTGGATTACTTGGAAGTCCTGGGATGTTTCCAGACAGGAAAAACTAGTTCATTTTACTTGAGATTCCAGCCTCTGTTTGAACTGACAGGAGAACTTCACAGGAGAAGCAAAGCATTCAACCATTCTTCCAGCCACAACTGCTGTGGCTGGGTTTGCAACTTGCTTTTTATTTTGTATGCTTCAGTTCACTTTGAGGTGTTAGCAAATTTGCCTGTGTGCTAAAGGGGCACTTCGAAAAGGTGAGCTTTTATTTTGTTTGCAGAGAGCAGGGCAATGGATCTGCCCACATGTGACTCAGTGACAGGAAGGTTTTCATAACATCTAATAAGGGTGAACCACAGGTGCCCCATGGAGCGATCAGACTTTCTGCCAGCAGTGTTTGCATAGAACCTTGTCCTAAGACAATGGAGATTTGAAGGTAATACGATGTGGCTGCAGGATGTTTGTTGTTTATTCTTTATCAAGTCAGCTGAAAGTTAATGTAATATTTGAGGGTTTTCCTAATGTTCATATCTTAGTAAAACAACAGGTTTACTCTAACTGAATTTCAAGGCAAGTAATATTTCCTAGGCTGTGTCTAGTAGTGCAATCTGTGCAGTCTCAGCTCACCATTCAGTACAAGTTTGGTCCAGATCAAGCATGAGGATTGATCACATTCCTGTTGGATTGACCAGACGATGTGATATTGTATTAATGCTGTCACTCTGCTAGCTGCAGGACGGGCAGTATCAGATCAGGCAGAAAGCCTGCTAAGGCAAAGTTCCCCTGTAAACAATCCCCAAGAAATTTGAACTAGCAGAGTGTTTTGTGCCACTCAGTACTTTGCATGATCCGTTACTACACATTTTGATTACAGAGGCAGGAGATTTACCATGTCTTGGACACTGTTGTAATGAACTAACCTTCTTCTGCCATGTAGAAGACTGTTACTATGCTCATTTTACAAACTAGGGATGGGTTTTAGAGAAACCTGATGGCTTGATCTCATCATATTAGCTCATTTGTGCCAGAAGGCAGGATAAGAAAGGATTGGATGAAGAGAGAAGAGAGAGAAAGAGGGCAAGTATACAGGTTAATAGAATCACAGAACCACTGAGGTTGGAAGGATCTCTTCAGACCAGCTAGTCCAATTCCCCTGCCTAAAGGAGGGTCAGCTAGGGCAGATTCCTGAGATCTGCTGGGCTCAAAGCACAGGAAGTGTTCATATAGACAGAACATGCTCCAAAAGGTCTCTGGTGCCTCTGCTCCATTCCAAAGATACTTTGACATCCTCTTGCTTTCCACAGCTCATGGAGGTCAGAGGCACCAGAGGTACTTGCAATTCGCACTTATTTCAGTTTTTCACAAGGCATTAGGCACTCCTGCAATTATGGTTAAGGTGGTCATCTAGACAAGGGATTTTTTAGATACAAATAGCAAAATGTGTGCTGACTATTCCCCATAGCATCAGCCCTAAAAAGAATCTTATGAACCATGGGTTGAGGGCTGATCACAAGCAGACCAACAGGATGGCAGCAAAGAAAAGGTAAGGTTTGATAACACAACACAAATGGATTAGACCATGGTCCATCAAAAATAAGTACTTTGAAGATCACAGTTCATCAAGTGTAATGCATAGGTACACCTCTTTAAGCTATTGGCACATATCAAAGGTGGAAACACCGTATATGAACAAGTTCCTAATCTTCCTTTGGCATCACTGGCACTGTACATTTTGTGTATATTTTAAAGGCACACCAGGTGAATATGCTCCCAAGAGCAATAATTTCCTTGTTGCTTGTTCCCATTGCACTTGATCAGAGGGCAACTGGGGAAGGGGGGCTTGAAACTAGGTTGGATTCAGCTCTTTGGCTGTGATAAGTTTGGGAGTGACAGTTTCAGTCACTCATCACAGCAGGATAGGGACTGAAGTGTAAAACTGGATTGAATTAAAAAGCGAGGTACAGAGCTGTTCATGGATCAAGGCAGGAATTTCCCTTTTCTGACTTGCTAAGCCTTGGAGACAGACACTGCCATTCCAGCTGTGTTATTTTATGGCAGACATCCTCACCATCCCGCATGCAGCAGGGAGACATCCTCAATCTCACCAAAAGATGAAATACCACTCACTAATTGTGTCTTATTCTTGGCACCACGTCTGTGGTTCTGCTTGCAGGCTGGACTGAACCAGCAGGAGCTCCCCCTACACAGATGGCCAAAATTTCCAGTTCGTTTGATGTTTCAACATTTTGTCCATGTTCTGAATTGGAACGAAACCAAATGCTCAGATTTCTTCTGTGAACTGGTAACATCACATGTTTTTTGTTTAGAACACTAGCAGGATGACTCTAAGACAAAACCAAACAGGTCTTGTCCTCACCTCTGTCACATCAGAGGGCTGTACCAGAGGACACTTGTTACTTGTTCAAGGTAAATGAAGCTCCCAAATACCGTCCCTGAGATAACACGCCTTATCCCTACATGTTTCAGCCTCTATTGTCAGTGGGTTTTGTTGCATGCTGCATTGACCCTGCCAATAAAAGGCACAATTTCATAGAATTTTGGTTAAATTGATGCATTTTTTACAGACTCTCAAATGGGTTTCAGTCTTCCTTATGATAATTTGAGCATCTGTTACTCATGCCAAAGTGGCAGAGCAAGGTTAAAACTCTTAATAATGCCCACACAATGTGCAAACCTCTTTAGTTTCACCTGGTGGAGCTTCTGACTGTACATACCATATGACCTTAGATCAAGACACTGGGGGATATGCACATAACTTCAGAGGGTGCCTGCTAGTCTGGAGGTGCTGCTGCCTAAAGGAGGACAGTTTCAATCATTTTTTAGACAGAACTAGTCTCAATTCAATAGGCCAGGGCTGGAAAATCTGCAGATTAGGTGAAAGTTTGTGGGTTTGTTCATCTGCAGAGTGGACATCTTCAGTCAACACAGTTCAACATGGCACTTCAATGCACTTTTCCTAGAGCTGTTACAGCAAAACCACCATTAGCAGTAGGTGTAACATCCTGACTATGCAACAGGAAGAAAGGAGTCAGAAATTAAACACCTAGAGCATCTCATACCAGTATTGTCTGGAATCTCTTGTGCATCTTTGCTTTTGCACCAATTAAACAAAAGACTGTCTCACCTAACTGGCTTTTCAAGCTGGGAAAACTCATTGTATCATGCTGCACTGATGTCAAATCCAGGTTCTGGTCTGCTGCCAAAATCTGAGCAGAGAATTTTGCAGCAGATCCTTTAAACAATATTTTAGGAGAGTGGTACTCAATCCCATTCTCTCATATCTGTGGGAGGCTGCTGATGCAGATCTACAAAACTCTGATGCTGTATCTTATTTCACTACTTGTGTTTGGAGTCATGTATTGAGAACAGAATCTACACTGTGATACTACTGTATTCATTTAAGTATTTTAATGCAGTTAGTGCTTTCACTCTTTCTCCAAAAGCAAATCCCTCCAAAGCTTTTTCTTCCCCCATTTTTTTCTTCTCTTCCCTGAGTTTATCAGATCATTCCAGCATAGAGAAGCCTTTTCCTGAATATTTTGTGTTCCAACCTTCACTATAAAAAGCTTGAAAAAGATTCATCTTCCCCAGAAAAAAAACCAAAAAGCAACAACCAACAAAACAAACGACAGAACTGGAACAATTCAGCCATACAGCAAAATAAAAGCCAGTGTACCTGGCATGATTTGTTTTTTAGCAGCCCTGCTGTTTATTTCTTATTGATGTTACATGCTGCATTCTCATATCCTCCTCTGTCTCCAGCAATCAGTGCTGCAGACAATAAAATCATGCAGGGTGGTATTGTGGTGATACCACGCTGGAGAGTATTTCTACCATAGCTTGAGACTGTGGGATAGACTTAGGATACAGCTTTGTATTCTCTGCAGAGGGTACCTTAGCAATATGGACATATGAAAAAGAAGAGGGGCTAATTGCATCCACACTGCCTGGAGACAACCACACACATGCTTATTTTCCAGCAGATTGCCCAGCAGTTGCATTTTTAAAATACTTATTACTTTAGTACTTATTACTTTAGTACTTATTTACTGTCAAGAGGATATTTAAAACTGGATATGGCTATATGCAATAAATATTTGTTATATGCTTAGAAAGAAGGAGGTTGTTGCCTTACAGGTGTTCAGTTTTGACTCATCTGGGAGTTCAAGGCAAAAATCTAGAAAACAGGAGTGGTAATTCTACGCCAAGAGGGCAGGGAGGATACCTGAGGAAGCTGCAAACCAGTATCAGTCCTGGCAAAGTAATGGAAAAGGCAGAATCAGCAGAGCTAGCAATATGGCAAATGTCAATCAACAGGATTTTATGAAAAAAGAGACCATTTCGAACAAACCTGATTTCCTCCTTTTCTCACATTAAGGATGTGATTGCAGCTAACAAAATGGATGGAATGTAGTGTGCCAGTGTCTACATTGCAACCCGGGGAAGCAATGGAGCTAGTGTAGTCAAAGCTAAGCTAATTTGAATTATGCAGATGAAGAATTGGTAGTGAAGCTCAGCTTGGAAGACTTACGAGTATTTCCCCAAGTTTCAAGCAGATTTCACATTTTAGTTTCTGTTTTGATTACACTGCTCTCCCATCAGGTGAGATTACAGCTGCTCTGAGTGCAGCTACTCAAATTATACTCACTGCTTGCAGTGCTGCGTGGCATTTGGAAAAAAGCACTGCACTCAGTGATATCAGTATGTATTAAAAGGATTACTAACACCAAGCAGTCATGGAAGATAACAGTAATATAATGGCCATGATAACCTGAACATGGCAGAAGGAATAGGTTCATGGCAGGTGGTTACAGGGAGTGTCAGCCAAAGGTCCAAACAACAGGTTTCTGTTCTGAAAACTCAGTCTTATAGCTTCGATGCCTCAAATTTTTGTTTCAACTCTGGATTTTCTTTTTCAATGTTATCAGTTCCTTTAGTAAAAGATGAGATGCAATAGGTGCCAGTGAGGAACAATCTGGTATTCTAGTGTATGATTCTCTAAACATCTAAGACAAATGTGTCCAGTAGGATTTCTGGTGTCAGTTTATAAAAAATGGTGAAGTGACTTAACTGTGCTGTTCATGGGGAGATGTACTGTGCAACAAGAGCAAGCGGTTACTAACCCAGAAGACTAAGAAATATCTCGAACCAGTGGCTGGAAGGTGAAACCAGACTTAACAGAAATGTGAAATAAAGCTCAAGTTTCTAACTGTGAGGCACATAAACTACTGGAGCTAGCCACAGGGGAAAGTGGTGGTTCTGTCATCTCCTAATGTCTACAAGCCACAGCTGCCTCCTTAGAAAATCACCTTTGGCCAATGGTGTCGATGTGTATGTACTTGTTCCTAATTTCCTGAGCAGAGTGCAAGTCAGGGCACACTCCTTCCCACTCCTGAGAACTGGGAACCTGCAAATGCGACCTCAGCCAACACATTCTAACCAAGTGTGCACTGCACTACTCTGAGAAGTGCTGCATACCGCTCACCCATGCCCCAATATTACAGTAAAAGAGGTTCTACAACTCTTCTAGATATTCTAGTTTAATGCAAAACCATCCCAATATCATGTCCTAAACATAGTGTTACTTTTTCTTCCTACAAATTTTCCTAAAGCAGCCATGAATAACAATCGACTGTTCCACTTTTCTAGACTAGAGTAACCCTATTCTTTTAACCTGTCTTCAGAGGTCCATGATTTCCAATACTTTTACTGTTCTTTTCTGGATTCTCTCCAATATTTTTCACATGGTGCCAAAAACTGGACACAGACTCCAGCTGAGCCTTGAGTTTACTTTGCAGTCAGGATAACTGGGGGATTTTGGTTGGGAATGAATCAGTGAGTGGAACTGTGTGTGTAGGTGCGCACTTGCACACGTGTGCTTGTGCAAATAGGCGTGTTGGGAATATATTTGACTATTCTGTGTCTGAAAGACCCAGCAGTGGTGTTTGGGAGGGTGCATGCTGGGTAGGTACATGCATGCATGATACCACATGCATGCCCCTCACCTCTTACATGCAGTGGAGAGGATGCTGGGTGCAGGCAGACCTGGAGAAGATGTGTGGGAGAGGTGGGCAGGGTCTGTGTGGGAGGAACCACTCAGGGCAACGCAGTGGAGGAGATGCGTTTCTTTTAACCGTCCTGCTCAAACCCTCCTGGCACTAAGAAAAAGCCCCTTCTGCCCCTCCTTTGGAGCAGAGCCATGAAGCCAGCTCTAGGCACACCAGTGGAGAAAGCCTCAAGATCCCTTGAACTACAAAACGCTTGTGTGGTCACAGCACCTGAAGCACAGGGACAGCCCTTACCGAGGTATTCTAACAGGGACACCAGTGGAAATTTGTCCAGGGACCTTTTAACTTAACATTAACATTGTCAACATTTTTGCTGGCTGAAAATAGCTTCCCCTGCATCTCAGCAGGGCAATGCTGAGTTTGTGTTTGTCAGCCCTGCAGCTGAGGATCGTCTATGATCTTCTGGTACATTTTATATAAGGGATGGAAGAGATTCCACACAGTGTGTGACAAGACCCACGGCTTTCTACTGCTCAGTGTTTTCATTAGCAATGCCAGGAATTGCCCTCTGGCTGCACACAGACTGGAGTCACAGTACTAGACACAACCCACCCGTCCTGGTGAACACCCATAGCGTGAGTTATCTGCACTATTATTTTACAAACAGGGTTAGTAGGGTTTTTACAACCTCTTGCGCTGAGCACTGATTCCTGCCACCCCCTGCAAAGACAACTCTTCACTGTGCTCTCTGACTTGATGTGCTGCCATCCAGAAAGTATCTCCTGGGCACCAGAGCACCAGAGAGCCTGCACTCACATGCAGCCCACATCAGCCTGGGCATCAGCACCTGGCAGGTTCGTACCTGCTCCTTACCAAACAAAAAAATATTTCTGGTCATTGTGGCTCTGAGATTTTATGGCCTTCAAGAACTCTTCAATGAATTTGGAGGCATTTGTATCAAAATGCATGCAAACAAAATTTCTGAAGAGGTTAAACTAAATCTTTATCAATAGAAATTAAATGGGTAGATTAAATCTTAAGGAACTTGGTTATTTCATGGGTCTGGTACTCTGTATTCCTTCTTGCTTGCAGTATTGCAAATAAGAACAATTCAGCTCCTTGAATACATGGAAGTATGCCAACAAATGACGTAAGAATATCAGAGTACATTAAAATCAAAATGAGTAAACATCAAAATGAGTNAGCAAAATGAGTAAACATCAAAATGAGTTAAAATCCAAGTGAGTTATTACTAATGGCTTTCAACCTTCAGTTTAGTTTTTCTTTAAAAATAACTATAAATGCAGAAGCTTTACAGGAAACTAAGTGAGTATGAAACTAATCCCCTGAGACTGGCTTCAAATTTCAGCTCTATCAATCTCTTTTCTCTTTTTGTGTGAAATAAAGGAAAAGGAGTATGAAACAGTGGATATACTATGTGTGATTTTTTCCCCTATGAACATAGAAATATTAAGAGTTGATGCAGCTTGACAGAGTTTTGTTTAATATCAAAGCATTCAGTAAACAGACTGAGATACTTCAAAATTTGGGGGTTTCCAATTTTTGTTTCATTTTAGTAGTAAAATATGTTGAGCTTTAATATTATTTTCCTTTGAATGACTCATGACTTGTTATGTAAAATCCTTATGGCATTGTCACCGAGTCTTTCAGCCACACTGTGTGAAAGCTTTTGTTGTCTAACACACCAATGTAGAGAATAATAACAGGAACAAGGCTCTGGCTGAATTTTCAGCTGCTGCCATGGGTTTTTGACCCAAAACAGCACTTACCAACATAATTGTCTGATCTAATGACTTTTTCATAGTTCAAAATAATGATGATTTTGTGATAGCTGGTGATCCTGATTGGCTTACTGGTCAGAAAGACCAGAAAGTATGGCCAATGAGATTTAGACTCTTAGATAGTAGCTTTTAATAGGTATTTATGAGTAAATATCTACAACTTGAATGCACAAGCATCTCTCAAATGCAGGTGCAAAGTAGTTTATAAACAAAGGCACTTTTGAAATGTTATTCTTGATACCTGCTAGATATGGAATTATTCAAAGTCATAGCATACTACTGCTACAGAGTACACTTTTTTAGCCATGACAAAATACGGAACTAAATGAGACCAAAAGTAGCTAAGAACAAACTGGGCTAAACCATACCAAGACAGTCACATTTTGAAAATGACTCTGCTGAACTACACACAGATCTGACCTTGTCATTCATCCTCCTGTGCACACCCTTAAAATACAGTGCATGTAGGAAAATACTATAGTGCTACTTCTCATGAAAGAATTAGGTCTTTGCAAATAACTGAGTTTTTATTTCAGTTCCAAGTTGAAGGTTTTTGTATTTTTATTGTGCTCTACCTAAAACTATCTCTATCTAAAACATATTTTTTTGTGTTTTTTCTGTGTCCTAAGACAACAAAGCTCTCCAACTGCAAAATTGCCAAAATGTTTCACCCAAAGCAAGTTGTTTTGGCTTGATTGATGAGATTTTCTTCCCTTTAGGAAAAATTCCCATACAGCTAAATTTCTAAATGAACCGCATCACAATGACAAGTCAGAAATGCTCTCATTTTTCTATATATTTTCACCCATTCTTCTTTCACAGGATTTCACCACTAGCTTGGAGCATCCTGAAACTGGATATTTGGATTAAAAAAATCCAGATACAATTGTCACTCTAAATTTCAAGAAGGAGTTCGTGGTCCTAGTTTTCTTGTTGTTCCTCCACTTCCTGCTTCATGCAAGGAAGTGCTGTTTCTGTAGAAACAGTAGCTGAAGCTTATTTTAAAAGTAATTATAGGACACATATCCTCAAAACCATCTAGAAATATATACCTGATCATAGCCAGTCCAATTTCTCCAAAGGTTTTAGACTTCAGAAT
>VZTL01041578.1:4613-31867 GCA_013400535.1 Scopus umbretta
TTTTTTTAGCCAACCTTGTTTCCAATCTGGTCTGAATGCAATCAGTTATCTGTAGATAGCAAGCAGTGACTGGCTATGAATAATGTCTGTGTTACTTAAAAGTGACATCTGCGACTTGCCAGACTGCCTACGTGAAATGCTTCCAATGATCTAGCTGTTGCTCATGCACCCGTGTAGGAGGGGACCCCAGCCTTAGTGCAGGACCAAAGCACTCTGCTTCACTTTGTTGACCTCGGTCATGCACTACTCTAGCCCAAGATCCCCAAACTCTGGTATACATGATCCGCTTTGAAACAGCGCCCAGGCTGGTGGAGGGCCACAGGCCACTCCTGTTGGTGATGGCTGTGCCTGGTCATGCCGTCGTAGGAATGGTGGTACGCAGGAAAACCGAGACCTTGGAAATGCTGTGTTTTGACACTTCTTCTGAAGTGAAAGAGCTTCTTTGCTGAAAGAGCTTATGTATTGAGGTCAACTCATGAGGATTTCAAAAGCTGAATTTTCACTTCAAGGGTCACAACCACGAATCTTTTGAAAGTGAGAATACGGACAGTAGATCATCATGGTGGTGGCTGAAGAATGTATTTTAAGAGACTTCTGAGCCTCATCTGCCTCTAAGAAGGAAACTGAAGGATAGTTGCTCAGCTGTAGTTAAAGCCAGGATCTAAAAGCCTCTGGTCCCTCTGAGGTGAGGGCTTACATAGTGCAATATAAAATAAAGTCTGATTGGAAGGGCTGCGGTTGCTTACTGCTTGCACTCACAATCTGGAGATGATACTGATGACAGATTGCCCTCAATGCCGTGGCAAGTTCTTTATTCCACTGTATTTCATGATGCTGCTAGGCTTCAGCCTAGTGATTGTGGTATCTTTCCCTACCTGCCCTAATGTGTGTGTAGTGTTTGTACTGTTTATGTTTACAAGTGGGTGAATGTTTGCACCCATTCAGAAGAGATGGAAATACCTTTTTTTAGGAGGGAGGAAAACTAACAAAGACTGTTAATTGAACAAAATCCACTTATTTATCTGTAACCTCTCACATCTGTTAGCAGTCCTGAGTGTTGGTTTAACAAGGAATCTAGAGATATGCTGAGTTCAAAGAAGGCGGCTTGTTTGCTGTGCTCACATCTTTCTTCCGGGTTGGTAAAAATAAGAAAATTGCTCTTGCATATGGGTTGTAGATATGTTGTGCAGAGAAGTGGTTTTAGAAAGAGTTCTAATAGTGACATCAATCTAAGAAGAAATAATTGTAGCTTTGAAACCTATGGAAGCAAAAGACTGAATGCTAAGTATACTATAATTTCTATGACTTTTTAGAAGCAAATCCACAACATGAGATATTTAGAAACTTAACAGGGTTAAAATCATCATGTTAACTCAGTCATATAGACTGAACAAGATCCCCAAAACATAGCTATCGCTTGTTTTTACCAATTGATCATGAAAGGTCAAGGTAACTGAGTTTAATTATCCCTGTGTTATGCCTAAGGAAATCAGGCAGGGTTGCCAGGTGGAATGTCTCATAGTACTGACCAGATGCACGTGTGATTTGTTTCCTGGACCCTGGATATTCTTCTGGGACTTTTGTTAAAGACAAATGGACAAAGCTTTACTGCTGTCTCGGTGTTTCTAAAGCCAGTAGGAGAGGCTTAGGGTTTTGGTTTTTTTCCCCGGATTTGCTGTTAATTTAACGTCCATACTCTCCGAAAACCTAGTAGCATACTGGTTTTTTTGAGGAACTATAGTATGCAGATATAAAGACTATCCTTTGAAACCAACCCTTGGATCTGCACGAAGGATTTCTCTTGCCATGGTTAAATAGCTTGTTCATACACATTAAGGTGTAATTTACAGAAGTTCTGTTTACTGTCTAGCCAGGAGATGGCTCTGTCTAGCCATTTCCAAAGGACATCAACATTTCTGAAGCTGGCATTCCTTGGGAGAAGTGTGTTTAAAACTGGTATTTTTGTGCATGTTGCATGAATTTTGGGATACCTTTAGGGAAAAGTTTGGATGGGAAGGAATCCGAACAGAATTGGAGTAAGAAAAAAGGATGCGTATGGGCGTGCTTGCCTGCAAGTGGAGATCTGTTTGTGGAAGGCCAAGATAAAGGCCTTATGGTAACCAGAACCTGGCTACAAAAGCCAGAAACACAGCCTTTGGGCTGGAGCATAAGCAGCTGCGAAGCATGGTTTTCTTATTTCTCTACAAGTGTTGTTACACCTAGTAGCTACTTCCACTGAGAATGGAATAATTATAGTGGACATTGAGGGGCCTCACACCATTAAGCCACTGGGATTTCAGTCCGTGCCACTCGCATGAAGTAAGAGAATGGAGGGCTACTGATCCGCTCCTGTCACACTTAGTGGTTCAGTATAGACTGGGGCACTCAAGAAGCAGGAATCAGCTGTGAGTTGCACAGACTATTTTCCTAAATTGATGACGCAAGGCAAATACTTGGTAAGAGCCATCTTCAAAGAGCAGTTGCTGACCACTGTCTGTTTAATATGATGCAAAAAGTAAGGAGAGCACGTGTCGAGAGTCTTACGTGCTGCACAGAGTGAACTACGACACGAAGGAAGCATGTTAGGCGTATGTAGGTTTTATAATTACAGGACTCATCTGAAAGAACAGATACAACCTGACCATGCATTGTCATTCTGAAGTATTAATGCAGATGCTGATGATCACAGTTCTTACACCACCATACTCTTGTGTCATCTAAATGTACACAAGTGAATCCTTGCTGATTAGGTCAGGTGAAGAAATAACTGGTTATCTTGTCTACAGTCATAGCTTCTTAAGTCAAAGAAAACGGTAGCATTTTTCTGATGGGCAGTCTGTTACGAGGATACTTTGTTCTAAAATCAAATTAAAACTAGGTAACTGGCTAATATAAAACTTCTGGCTGTTCTTGTGTTGTCTTCTCTGTTGCATTGCAGATGACTTACTTAATTTAGACTCACGCTGATAGATCTATAGAGTATTCACCAAATATGTGTAAGTAGAAGATTTCTGTCCAGTTTTATTCTTTACTTATAACAAATGTTGCTAAGACTTTGCATAAGTATATGTTACTGAAAAAGGAGGAAACTGAAATTTCCAGCCCCTAAGACTTCAAGTGAAGTCTTTGTCAGGATTCTCAAGTTCCAGGCACAAAAATGCCACATGATGTATGTATACTTTGAAAGTATTGCTTTAAGATTGTGTTAAAAAGGCCAATACATATATATATATGTTTTTTTAGTTCTTATTATTTGGTGAAATTTTCATCAGTGTTTAATGCTGAGAGATCAGCTGCCATTTATAAATGAAAACCTATATGATTAAACTCAGGCAAATTTCTACTGAAAAGAGAAAAGCAAAATATAAGCATTTTAAAGTTGCAATAAATATGGCGATGTGATGGGTAGCATCTGTTTTCTGGGGATAGGACTCAATTTAGGACTTCTGGAAGTTGCTTAGTTTTCTGTTTCTCTTTATTTTCTGCTTCCTGTATAGACAAGATGATTTGCTTTTTTCTTGATACTGAGATGCCTATGTGATATCGAGATAAGAATCTCAAATTATTCAACACATCTGGGAAACCCTGGCTAGTAAATATGAGTAAGTTTGGCATTATTATTGTCCCAGCTTCTGAAAAGCTGGACTTACAGAATCATAGAATCGTTAAGGTTGGAAAAGACCTCTGAGATCATCTAGTCCAACCATCAACCCAAAACACCATGCCTACTAAACCATCACATCGTAACATCCACACATTTTTTTGAACACCTCCAGGGATGGTGAACTTCTCTGTGTAGTTTTGGTATGGTTAGTTTTGTTGCGTCTGGGAGACATGAATTAGTGGGTTTTTTTCCCCAGGGATTTCATAGAACTGAGTAGCTTTTGGGCACACAAGGTTGACTTGTTTGTATGCTTTTCTTTTCTTCCCCCCCTGAGACTTCATACTTAAATTTTTACATGATAACACTCAAATATTTCTGACCTCTTTTAAAATCAGTATGGCTGAACGGTTTTCTATAAATGTTTTGCAATGTGCCAAAGTATGAAGACCTAATCAGTAGAGGGAGCTGTGTGGAAGACCAATGTTGTCTTCCTTTCTGTGGTCCAAGTTCCGAGGCAAAACCAGACTATCTAAAAAGCTTTTGAGAACTGGCTGACTTGCTGTAAGATACCGCTGGCTGTTTACTTGAGGCACTGGTGTAAATTAATCTAAATGCTTTAGGGACATACATTCCTATTCAAATAGGTATAACTGCAGTTGTCTTTTTTCAGATGTTCATGAAACCATAGGCTGATCATGGGAAAGTTATTCTTGAGATACAGATCGCAGCTTGGGCTGTACATATTTTGAGCAACAAGTTGCAAAAGAGAACGAAAAGCACCCATTTTAAAATCCCTTTCAGAGTTTTCAGAGCTCATTTACAACTGTACAAACATTTATCCACTAAGAAAAATAATTGTACTTGATTTTTTTTTTCCCCCCCACCCTCTTTAATCCTTGTACTTTTTATAGCTCTAAAGTAGGGTGGTTTAGCAGCTGCCTCATGAGCAGCTAAGACATCCTTATTACCAGTCATCTTAGAGAAGGGTGGGACAGGCAGGTGGGGAAGGAACATCTACAGTCATGTAAAGATAAGTTATTCTGAACTCCTGGCACATCTAAGCACAAGAGGATCTAGACTTAAGCTTTTTTGTGAATCATTGATTTAATTCTGAGTCTTTTAACTCTTTGAGAATTAATAAGTGTGGCTTTTAGTGCAGCACTGTGATGTAGAAGGTTTGTATTAGTAAGCTCTTCACTTGAGATGCGCAACAGCTGGTTGTTGAACATGTAATTTTGCCAAAGTTAAAGTAAGAGATTTAAGAAAGAAGCTTTTTCTTGTAACTTGTGCATGCATATAATTAGTAGGTTTAAACTTTTCCATCTGCATGATTGTTCTTTTGCATTACATAAGTCTTCAAGAACAGGTTTAATTACCTAATTAAGGCTATGGTTATTATTTCCTGTGGAACATTTTAATTACAAATAAAATCTGAGGTGAAGTATCTAATGTTGAAGGAGAAGGTTTGTTCTGAGATTTTACAGCCGTTTATGCTGGTATAACTTAGTAAATGTTTCCATATGAAACCCTGAGGAGCAGGAACTCTTATTTACATATATTCACCCACAGGAACAATTCCTCTGAAGGTAGCCTGCAGAAGACATTTTTGAAGTTGCTCTCAAGCCACCTTTGCTACATATTTCGAAGTAGGAGGCCTAAAAATGGTGCAGTTAAGTGGTAAATATTTGTTAAATAATTGTTTCTTGCCTTAGGTACAAAGGGTACTGGATTAGTTACCTAGATCTTGATGGACAAGTGGTCAGGTTCTCCGCAGCATGTGTTTTTGAAGGTTTACCAAAGTATGGGACAAAAAATGGAATTCCTTCAAAATCTACATCACTGAAGTATGAAAAGGTATTAATTAGTTCATTAATGACTAACTAAAAATAAATTCTTCTTTTAATACATAAGGTTTTTCTTTATAATGAGAGGACATTAAAGTAAACACATACTTATACTTTTTCCAAGTTCTGGATTATCAGGAAAAAAGGTTGATCTTTCAAATGAAATGCTGAAACCTGGAAGCAGTTTGGCTGAACTGCTTTTCAGAATTTAGACTTGTCAAGAGAGCAGTGGTATTTTATGTGGGAAGATGCTCTATTCTTCATTCCCCCAACCCTCAAGAAAATCCAAATGAAAACCTAACTTTTTTCCAGCTGTTTTGTCAACAACAACAAAAAGCAGATAAGCCTGTGTTTATGACAATGGCACAAGCATTAGCTTGTACAGCTAGCTGAGATTTCTGTTAGACAAGACCCGAAGCATTAGTGTGGAAATGATTTGAAACTAAGAAAAGCTTAGAAAAGCACACTGTGAACATCGAGTCCACAGACTGCTTTTGCGAAGTGGAGGAAGGCATATTTTCCTTTTTACAGTAAAGAAAGTGAAACAGATGGACCAAGTGGTTTGGCAGAAGCAGAAAGTTTTATTGTTGGAAAGGATTAGAGTTTAGGAATTTCGGTTTAGTGGCTTGCACACACCCTTCTGACTATTTACTTATTAATTTTTTTAATAAGGATGTGGTTTGAGATGCAGGATTTCTTGAGGGTTTTTTTGGAGAGGTAGGGGAGATAGTCCTGCTTGACAATTTAATTCATATGTGCTTAATGCTATGCACTGGAAATGCAGCACAAACAAAGCTGTAAAGATGAGCTCCAGAAATCTCTCTCTTGCTGGGGAGAAGAATATCCACAATTCGTTTGCCCTGGTGAAGCGAAATGTGGTCACAGATACGTGCCTGCATTCAGGCTTTCCAGTGACTAGAAGGGTTGTGGTGGAAACAAAACAGATCTTCGTGCTGTTCACCAGAACAAGTGTGAGTCTGCACATTCAGTAAGCCTGTTTCAGGGCTGGCAATGAGAGAGGTTAATATTTTTCTTCTTTTTGGTGAAGTTTTATGAAATTTAAGTTTTGTGGATGGTTCTTGGTCGAATGGAAGAGGATTTGCTTCTCCTTCAATGGTCCATGTCTGGTTCAGAGCTCCGGAGTACAGCAAATCAGGTGGCTGGAAGACTTGTGTCACCTGGCTGCTTGGTTAGTGCTTTAAAAAAAGTAGCCATGGCTTTGCACAAACTACAGTTATAGCTATTTAGGCTCTAGCCATAGAATAAAATAAAGAAAAAAAAAAAAACCCTAACAATTTAAGGCTTGTTAAGCTTGGTGGGGATTTCAGGTTAACTTCTTTCAGGTCAGACTCATCTTGTACCCACACAAATAATTAAGAAAGTTATCTGAAGCCTGTTTGCATAAATTACTCCGGAAACAAATTTTACTGAATACAACATGAATTATTCCACCATAAAATAGATGGAGGTACTTCTTAGAATAAACTACTTTGCATCTTTTAGCTTTCAGCTTGCTCTTTTAAATTGTGTTATTACTTACTTGTCTCAGCCTGTCTACTGTGGTGTCCTTAAACGCTCTGGAATCATCTTGCCTGCCTATAGTCTTGCCTCTGTGTGTGTATACATACATATACACACATGTAGCGTATAACTTGTATATATGTATAGCGAGAGCATGCAGCCAAGTGTGTCTTTGTTGTAGCTCAGTCTGTGTGCTCTGCTTCCCTGTTGTCCTGGCTCAGGATCTTTCCCTCCCTGTGCATCCGAGTCCTGTCCCGAGAACAGTAACCAAAGTGTTGAGATTACTTCATTTTACATCTTTTTAAATGAAAGAGAGGGAGTATGTCTGGATCAGTATTGCAGTGAAGTTGTAAAAACCGAGATGGCCTTGGGGAGAGAAACTGCAAGGCCTGCATGTGTCACTTGAAACGGTAAGACTGATGATGGGGCAGATCCTCCTTTTGCCAGGCAGGCTGCTGGGGATATTGTTGCCATCACAAAATAGTCGAGAGCTGAAGCCCCATTAGGTATTAAGCGGGAAGAAATTTGATGCAAAACCCTATGGTGGTGCTGGGCATCCCTAATTCCTGGGCAGAGGAGTGAGCGGGAGCTGCTAGGCTGTGTGTAAAGCAGAGTATGTTCTCCATTGAGCAGCCTGTCCTCTCTAACCAAGGCCTACTGTGGCTTTCTGGCTTGCTGTTCTGAAAGCTCTGCCTTTTGGGGGAAGGTGGCTCTGCCCCAGCGGTGTCTCCACTGGGCAGCCTCTGGAAGTGCAGATGCTGTTACTGAGCCTGATCCTTCTGTCCCTCTCCCCTGCCCTGGGATCTCCCACCGCTGCTGGAGCCGGGGGGACCAGGGTCTTCCAGACCAGCACAGTGGAGCATGGGGAGCAGAAGTGGGAGGACAGCATGGTGGTGTTCTCTGCCTCCTGCCATCTGCACTCAAAAGGAGAGTACTTGAAGTGGGCAAAACAAAGAAAATGTGGTTGTATTGCTTCAACATTAACTCTTTAATATGAAAGAAGAGGGAAGGGAAAGCAATCTCAAACACCCTCCAGTGTGCGGTCAGACCTCTCTTCCCAGTCCTTTTCACTCCCTGGAAGTAGTTCTAGTGATTTGCTTGGCTTAATGGAAGTTGTGTTCTGTTGCCTTTCTCTTCCCTTCCCTGCTCTGTGCAGCAGTGACTTGTGTTTTGGCCTAGGGCTACCGGCCTCCCTGAGAAGCTTTCCTCCCAATTTCTGAGTCCCGGCTCAATCTGCTCGTTGGTGTTGGCTTTTTCCCAACACTGCCAGTGCTGACTATGCTGCTTAATTATCCCATTGGACATCATTAAAATAAAGCTTCACTATCATTTTTAGGCTATTCAGTAGATCAGTGCTGTTTGCAGCTAAAGCTGCCATAGTCTCGCCAATATTCAAAGGTTTAACTGAAAGCAACAGTCCTTTCTCAGTTGACTCTGATTTCTGTCAAGGACTGAAGTCCTATTTGAAATTTACCCTTAAACAGCTTTGCACTTCTAACATTTTCTTTGGTATCTTTTTTTTCTTCAGTGAACATCTGTTTCCAGAACCAGACTGTCTGTATTAGCTCTCCTGTTCACCCCCTTCTGCTCCTGGGTATCGCAGCTGCTTGTTAGGATGGGGGATGGGGAAGGAGGTTGGTTGTTAAATCTCTTCCATCCTTTAGCTGGCAGGAAGACAGTGATTCATCCTGTCAGCTTTGACTTGGAGCATTTCTAGACCCCAGATGTGTGTTCCCAGTGTTCCCAGATTGGCTGCACTTCCTTGGAAGCAGAAGCTGGGGGGGAATGCAATAGAGACATCCAAGTTCAGTGGTGCAAGAGCTATGTAAATGCAGCTATATCGTTGCTGGCCCAAGCTGAATATCCAGCTGCACTGCATCATGTGGATTTATGAGCCTGAGTCTCCACTAGCTCATGAATCTGTGCTTCTGATCCGTTGCTTGGTATAGGCACGCACAGCTTTGCAGATGCATGTGCTCAGGGGTCTGGTCTGAGACGGTTGTAACTCTCTGTAACCTACCATTTCAAAGTAGTGGTTCTTCAGCCGTGACTGGCAAAGAGCCCAGCAGCCTTATGGCAAAGGGCACGTTGCCTAACAGCTTATTCTCTTTGCTTGTTCTCTTCCATTTGGAGTCATATCGAAGTTTTGAACCCTCCAGACTTTTGGATGGACTAGCCTGGTCTCCCACTTTGAAGCACTCTTCCAGGAAACAAGTGGGCAACTGCGAACCTTAAACTGCAAAGAAGGATGTAAAACTTTCTTCTTAGTAACACCATGAAATGAACTCTCCACCAAGACTTTTCTTAGGGAGACGTGCTTAGAAGGTGATGAGCAACATGAAAAAACACAAATGGGGGGTGATGGAATAACTTAAGATAATGACATTAATGAAGAGATCAGCTCTTTTAGACCTAACTATTTTAGAAAACCTAATCCATCAGTTTCTGATAAACCTGTACATACTGAATCTTGCTTTGTTCAGTTCCCAGGGCTATCCTGGCTTGCTTCTATGTTGCACTATAAAGTGAGGCACGTGGTATTTTTAATAAATATTTATTCCTGTATCTTGGTCCAAAAAGAAGATGTTTCAGGATAAGTTGAACATTGCAAAATCTTCTTTCAGTGTTTTGTTTTGTTTTCCTCAAGTGAAGTTACAAAATGACCAGTTGCACTGCAGTTAAAGCAGTGTTGTCAAGGAGAGCCATCTAGATATTAACTGACGAGATCTTAACTAAGCTTTTCATGATAGAGCTGTTTTGTCAGTCAGGTGCCTGCTTATGTATGCATTGGAAGAGTGGCATTAAATTAACTGTTCTCCTTGAGTTAAAAACTACACATGCATCTCAGCCTGCTGTGCCATCGTTTCCTACTATAAAACTTGCCAAAACCAGTGTACAATGGTGTGATGATTAAATGCTCTGTAAATTACTTGTTTTAAACAGACGTGCAATATAGGTGGAAACTCATGGCTCTGGAGTGCGTGTAGCAGTTAATAAACTTGAAGTCTCAACACTAGCTTTTTTCTTCCTGTAAAGCCTGCTCAGCATTGTTAGATCCCTGATGATCATGGATCATTTTTCAGTAATACTGGCTTAGAATTTCTTCCAAAGGGAAAAATTAATATGCTGCATCTAATTGCTAATGGGGGGAAACGGCTGGATGGTCCCTGGCAACCACTGGAGTAATAAACCCTTCCTTGGGCACAGGTTTAGAGCTTCCTCTGGCAGAGCGCTGTAGCAGGTGGCTGGAGAAGTAGAGCTGGTGGGGCCAAGGTACGTGGGTTGGTATCAAAATGCTTTCTGTTTCAATGTGTGTACACCTAAAAGAAGATGCTTACAGAGGCACAAAGACTTATCTGTACAAGTTGCCTCTGACACTTGAATGTTGAGGGCTAAAGAAACTGGGCAGCTCTAGAGGAGGGGCTGCTGGCTTACATGCAGGTTCTGTAAGCATATCAGTACTTGTCTGGTAGACGTGCACAACCGCTTGCCTTTAAGCTTTGAGAGAGTCCTTTCTGAATATATTTGATGGAAACAAGACCAGTGTTTTTATTCGGGGTCGCTAGCATAAATATTTAAAACATCTCTTACCTACTTCCTCCAATTTTGTCTTCTGTATTCTTCTCTGAAAAGCATGTTCTTTCTGGAAGGATTGCTGCTCCTAGAGAGAAGACAGGTACTAATATTTATAGGTAAAAGATCATCTAAGAGATCAGAGAACTGTGTGTTTTGCTGTTCTCCTGTGAGTAATTGAAAGATAATGCAGTAGAAGGGAGGTGGGAGGGAGGGGAGAAAAGAGAGGGAGAGAGACTACGTGCGTGCAAGCCATACAAGTACTTCTTTGCTGCCGGGGGCATGGAAGGAGAGGGCGTATAAATGTTAGCTGAGATGGGCTAGAGCCCTGAGACAAAACTGCTGATAACTTGCACGTTATATCCACATCAGCCTATCAACAGTGGAGATTAGGGTTTTATTTTGCCCTGGTCAATTTTATTAAAACTACAATGTGCCTTGTGTTATGGGCGTGCACCAGGGAATACTTGTGTTGCTGCCTGTTGGCTAAGCCAAGGGAACTGCAGCTTCTGCAAAGTGTCGTGCATTGCTGTAAACTGCTCTTAAGCTTTGCTGCTGGGCCAGGTAGAAAGTATGAGGGGCTCTGCTGGTATGGTGTAACTTGTTGGGGGCACAATAATATAATAATAATCCCATACCCTTCTTAACCATGCTTGCATAAAGCAAGCAAGGCAGGTCCAAGTGGAAGTTTCCTTTTCACTTCTGAAGGCAACCAGAAAAAGGGTAATTCCTTCAGTGAAGATTGAATCTAACCCCTATCTGAGTTTAAACTGCTCTCTAGAATTAAAACTTAATTTAATCATAGTCTGTTTGTGCTTTCAACAGACATGTTTTAGAGTCAATGGCCTTGGTTTACTGTGGGTCACATGTTTACTCCTATGTGTAAACTGTGGCCTGTTGATCAGACAGGAAATGTTTTGGGTTGAAAAGCTTCCTGTCGTGTCCTCATTCATGTGAAAATGAAGCTTCTTGCTGTTGCAATCTTTTCTGGCACATCTTGTTACCGGTTTCCCAAGGGTTACGAGCTAACGGGTCAAGGGAACTGTTAGACATTCGAAAGAGATTGCAGAGCTCTTTCCAAAGGATGCTGCTCCATCCAAGCAGATGGTTGGCCTGAAAAAATGAGGCTGGGACTCTGGGATGTTGTTCCAAAGAAAGTGGGGAGAGAGCTAAGTGAAAAAGAATTTAAAAAGATGAACGACGTGCAAACCTCTTGCTCTCAGGGCAGGAGAGTTTTACTTAAAACATATGGTTTATGTGTGAGGAAAGTTTGCAGATCAAATGCTGGGAAAGGTCTGAGGCTGGTTGTCCAAGATCAAGATAAAGGTACGTGTATCCAGCACTGATGCAAACTGGCAGATGTTGGATGATGGTGTATGCTCCGTGTGGTCTATATCACGTGATCCTGTGATTAACTGGGGAATGACCAATCAGTCCCTGCTGACTGCGCCCAGTCTCCTCAACTTTATTCCGTATAGCAAGATAACGAACAAATCCCATGTCTCTCTCATCATCCAAGGATGTACCGGTTCTCCTGGCTATACACCCAGCTTAAAGTGAATGTAGGCTGGTGCATCAGACAAGCAGATAATCAACAGATCTGCTCATGTGAAATGTCCACTCCTGCAAGTTCTCCTCAGTAATATCACTGTCTCTGTGTTTTCTCCTGCGGGAAGAAGGGTTGCAGGTTTGTGGGATATAAGCACATCGTGCTGCCTCCAGCTCCCTGCTACAGCAGGTTACTTGAACTTTATACTACAGTAGCCCCATTTCTCTCTCGGTCAGGTACGGGCTTCTCTCTATCTAGGAAAATGGGGACCTGCTTTGGAAGTAGAGGCACGTGATGGATTCGCTGCATTTCACACGACTTATTTTATTACCTGCTTTTCATTTGCCTAGTGAAGACTCTTGACCTCTGCATGAAAAAGTCTGTTGGATAGTGATGGCATAGAGAACTTGGCAAAATCAAAGCATTTACAACATCTATATCTTTGAAGTGCCTGTTTAATAGTGCCATTGTCATGCCAGTTGGAGGCAACACTTCTCTTTGCAGTTGAAAGGCTCAGCAGAGCTAGCTGATAAGCGCTGGTGCCCTGCTGGGAAATTGACCCTTTGAACTGGGAAGAATCCCTCCAGATAAGCAAGTAATGGAATTTTTATCAGGTCTTGATTTTTATTGTAGCGTGTTTAGAGGTGTCAGTCTTTCTATGCAGCACAAGTATTTTCTCTCCAGTCTAGTAGGTGTGTGGGTAACGTAATATTCACACTTTAAAGATGCTGCTTCCAGGCTTGGAAGGAATAGCCACGCCATGCTCTCTCAGAACAGAAAGGAAGCAATGACAATATAACTTAAATAACAAATGTATGTTGATTTAAGAGCCAAACTTGCTGAGCATCCTAACTTCCAAGGGAAGGAGAGGAGTTGTGAGGATATTCTTAAGGAGTTGTGAGGATATTCTTAGCATCTTCATAGGACAGATACAAAGGTTTTTTTACTGTTACCTTTTTTTTTTTTTAAAAAAAAAAAAAGGAAAAAGGTCAGGAAATATATTTAATGAACTTTGGTTTCATTTCACTATAGAAATGTTCTCTTCTACATTAGACCTCACAGATACATTTGTCTCAACAACATAACAGTGTTTGCAAGCAAAGCACTGTTAAGCACTACGGCGCTTCTGTGCGGGTAAGAATCTGCGGTCATTTAAAGCAGGGATCAAGCTTTTCAAGGCTTTTCTTTCTAAGCCATAAAACTGAACCATTAGACTTCTTGTCTCAAATCTCAGTATCAAAAAAGCAAAGATGAGGAAACTAAAGTTCAGCCTTGACCTGGTTTTGAGCCTTGTTGTGTCCCTGTCCTAGACTATTGATATTTCCAGTATGACTACCTCAGGAAACCACAGCGTGGGTCCTGTGGAAAGGCTGCTGTCATCTGTGGGAGTGTTTGAGTTGGTGTCATGTGTTCTGGACTGGGATGTTGCAGATTCAGCGCATGCAATCTGTTTGGCAAAGCAGGCATCTCTGGCAGACTACACATCAAATACAAGTGGTTTGAGTTTTGACGTTTTGAGACAATAACAGAAGATATGGCTGTATTAAATATATTGATATGAACAGATCAGTCTCGTGGACAACCTTTCGTAGAACAAAAGAAAAGTGTAAGGAAGGGTATTGCGAAGCGACATGGGAAGCTGCTGCCGTTGTGGGTGGGACAGGACACATTGCTCTGAGTACAAATTCATCAAGTTCAGGCTGACATTCCTTCGTGTCAGATTTCCCCTTTGGTCTCCCTAAGACACTGCTGTGGTGGAAAACCTTTCTCTCCAAGTATTTTATCCCACTTAATTGCTCTTTAAAATGTGTTTTATTCCTTGCTAACAATGTAGCACCACTGTGCTATACTAATGAATTTGTAATTTAAGGAAGAGGGGCAGGGGCTGACATATGGCAAATACATGCTTTATTTCTGGTAAGCACATGATTTTGAAGATAAACAAAGCTGTTTCCGTATTCTCAGCATGTACTTATTTTGTTTTGCTGATAATAAGAAAAAATTAACACTGTTAAACATGATTGAAAACAGCAGTATCCTCTGAAATTACTGTCTCCGCAAATGACATTGAAAGTCTCTTTGCTTCTTTGCATATATTCTAAACTAGAGTTCATTTATAAGTGTAAGATGCATTCAAAAAATCATCCTAATTCCAAAAAGTAGCTTCAAATCTAATTTTGTTTTCTTTTCATTCTGTGTAACAATGTTCTTTCTACATCTGCTTCTCAAATATGTATAGCTAAAAGCTATTTTTATTAAAAATTGGATTCTATCAAAAAGTTTCCAAATGATGGAAGAGGTTTTTTTAAAAGTATTTTATAACATAGATGTCTTGCATTGAAGTTTGTAACTACTTCCGGCACTCAGGTTGGAGTAAATCATAGTTCCAAAATTTTGTTTTATAAGGAAACATAGGTAAGCCTAAAAATTGAGGAAAGGCAGCAGTTATTCTGCTATTCCACATTTTAAACGTGTTAAATTTAGTGGAAGACTTCTCAGAAGCCCAAGACGACATCTGTCTAGGCAGTGTTTCCTTTAGCAGTAAGTGGTCCCCTGACCCTGAGACCAGATGCCACTGCCCAACTCCTTGTTGCGTAGCCCTTGCCTGTAGTTGCGCGGCACTGTGCAGCCCATCACACGTGTGCCGTTCATAAAGACATTGCTTTTTTGGTGAATTGTCTTTTTTTTTTTTCCATTCAGTGTCTTTGAAATACTCATCAGGGAGCTGAGAGTGTATGTTGTGTGCATTGGGATACTACATGAAGGCATGGGCTGGGTGATTCAAAGCCTCTTTGAGCTAGAGCCCAAGAACTGTGGAGGGAGGGTGGAAAAACCCAAACCCAACTCTTCTGGCCCACCTGGTAGGAATAGTCCGTGGCCTTTCCTATATCCCACACACTGTGATGTCCAGTTACTCAAAACCACACCGTGGAGCGTACCACCAGTGAAATGGTGTAGGTGACTGCAGGCTAGTGCTTGAGCTTGCGCCCTGGCCCTGTTTTATTTACTAGTGCAGAGATGCTGGAGCGTCCTTCCCATTAAAGGAGGGCTGAGGTACTCCAAGCACCTCTTGGCTGTAGTGGCTGGCTGTATTTGGCACTGCACAGGCTGCAGCTACACTGGAGGCTCATGGCTTGTGTCTTGCTGGTCCTCCCAGCCCACGCTCCAGTGTGAGTGCTCTCCAGTGCTCCTTGGATTGGGGGCTGAAGGCTCTCAGCACTGTCTTCTAGCAAAGTGCTCAGGGTGACCTGCACACACCGCAGCTGTGCATCCAGTCTGCCTGTGGGGCCTTCATTTCTGGAGACTGCCTCTTTCCAAGGGGACAGTGGGTCAGGAGTCCCCAGAAAACCATTCTGCACCTACCGGTTAACTGTGCACTTAGGTTATTATGCATACACAGTTTGTGAGAAGCTAAGCTAATCTAGGCTGTAAAAAGAAGAGCCAGGATGAGGAGGTGCTATGATGGGTAGCCCTTTCTGAGGCTGAACTGATACCAGTGCTCTGTCCAGAAAAATTTGGGCACCGCTGCCTTACAATACCGTTGCAGAGGTAGCATTGTCTCTGACTCTTCACTGAAGCATTCTAGCAGAGAGTCTGACTGAAGTCATGGGGAAGGGAGGCTGATGCTATCAAAAACAGGAACCTAGTTTATAAAGATCTGTGGCGTAACCTAGGTCTGTTACCAGTTTAAAAGACAAGACCCCTTTTAATACAAAGCCCAGCCTCTGAAGTGGCTTCTGTCCACCAAATCTGAAAAACGTCTTTGTGCCCTGAATTTGTGGGAGGAGAAAAAGAAGAGAGCATGCAATTTCAAGACCTTTTGTGATATTTTTTTTTCCTGTTCCTTTATCTTTTAAAATAGAGAGATTACATGTCCCTTGTGTATCCCTTCATTAGCTGTTTCCACGGTCTGAGCTGTAGATGTAAAATCTTTTGGCCCTTGCTGTTAATGCTATGATGTTCTCCTACAGAGTGTATTGTGAACAGCATAGAAGAAGCAGCGGGTTGTTTTATACTTCTTCATCCTTCTTCTGATTAATGCTGTCTAATTTCTCCTAACACCTCTCATACAAGGGTTCTAGCTCTGCTCTTTGAAACAGATGCAGAACTATGATGGTAATTAGATCAACTCCAGTGACTGAGCTTGGCCCGCTCTCCCCAGAGGGATTCTTGTTTTTTGCTTACATCAATGCCTAGGAGCAAGAGAGTGCTGTGCAGAGAAAAACATATTATTTAGCTGGAAAAGAGGATTCTGTTGCTGCATTGGTCTTCTAGAGAAGAAATGTGCATGCTAAAACCTTTGCTAATCAAGTTCCAGTCATTCAGAACAAACTAAGCTAATTGTTGTAAGTATTTTGTGGATGCTGCTTTGCGGATGAGTTGAGGCAGCAGTGCTTTCAGCATTCTTGCACTATTACCCCTTATAATGAACCATGTTTTCTTGTAAAATAACCAGAGTTTCTCTGTAAATTTGAATGGTGTGACATTACTTTCTCCACTGTTGTGAAAAGCTTTTCTTTGCCTCCATTTAATAGTGTCAAAGTAGCGAAATGTTGATAATACAGTGATGTGCTATTTTACAGTATTGTCAAAGTAGCATTCAAATAAGTAATGAATCTTTGCGAGACAAGGTGGTGTCAACCCATCTTTCAGATGAGGAAAGCTGACAAAGAATGTAAAGGTTCTGCTGGAGATCTGTTAGTAGTCACAGAAAGGTGACACTAAACCTTGATCCATATTCCAGGAGTTGAGTTTGTATTGTACACTCTGTTTTCATAGCTGCTGTGTCTTTCTTTAAATGTTCTGTATAGGTCTAATGACACAGAAGCTTCTTTCCATCTCCTAGATCAGAACTGAAAGGGTAATGTGCAAGTGCCTTGCCAGAAAATATGACTAGATCTGATGCTTTGGTAGTAGGTACACTTGGTACTGCTTAGAATAACTACGAAAATGTACAGATCTGCCTCGGGTAGTCAGTGTAGTCCCAAAATACGAATGCCCACTGTTGGAGGGATTCAGTCTTTCCCAGGACAGACCATGTGTTTAATTATTGCCTGGCTGTTCAGAGCAGAGATTGGCTTTCTAAATGATGGGATTTGCTTTGGGTTCTCATTAAATGTTGTATGCCATAGTGTGACACGCGATATGCCCTGCAGTGTGTCACGTGCTATGATGCTAATCAACATTCAATACCAAAGGAGGAGAGCAGCTGCTCCGCAGTCAGCATGTCTGAATAGTCCTGTGCCCAGCAGGTTATCGCTTAATTCACACTAATGGATAAAGAACTGGCCTCATAACACTTATGTAAATGAGGCTAATGATCAGGGAAAAAATGCAAACTAGTTTTCATTTATTCATAGAGATAGGTGCAATTAGAGATAATAGCTGGATCCAAAAACTTGCTCTCCAGCATTTATTTGTTGATAGTACAGAATGTGAATGGTTTATTCCACTATTTGTCTCTTGTGAAGTTATTAACTTCACAGAGAAGTTGAAGTATGTATGCTCTTAAATTCTCATTGGGAGACTTAAAAGGCTTAATGGGGAAAAGCTACAGATAATTGCATCTCCTAAGCTTACCTCAGTCATTTTCACTGTGTGGTAACGGATCTCTATTGAAAATCCACTGCTGGGAGGATCAGCATATTGATTCAGTTTTTTGACCTTTTTACATTAGCTCCTCTGTCTTCTGTAGATCAGAAGAATCAAGAGGAGACAACCTGTCCAATGCAGTTGTGGCAGGTGAGTAGTAAGACTGTAATTGGGTATGAAGGTCTTATTTTAGCATCTAGGCTGTACAGTCCTAGCTGCCTTCTTCCATTTCCCCCACGCATTCTTCCTGTTCCTCATTCATGAAGTCTGCTGTCCCTCTCACAGGTGTCATCCCAGTGGCACAGTTGATGCCACTTGATCATTCACATCTTGAAGAATTGATTAGTTATAGTGGCATAGTATACAGGTATCAAGCAGGAGTTGCTCTAGCTGCAATTTTAGCAAGTCATCATCTACTTGGGTACTTTTAGATGGTGCCAAACGCGTGCTTCTGATCCTATGCTACAAGCTGGTTTTGGCTATGCAGATTTCTCTACCAGTAGTCTTCCTGTTGTGATGTGTAGTGAAGAAGTAAATCCAGCCTTAATCTAATTTACAAGAGGAAGCTGAGTAGCACTTGAGGCTCTGTGGTCCTGACACAGAGCCAGTCTGGGTTGGTATGGGTGTTCATTATTTTCTGTAGCTTAATGTAGTACAAACTGTGAGAGCTAGTTTCACTCCCACTGAGCAGGTGCCTCTCTGGACCTTTGCATGGTGACTACATCTTGCCAAATCTTAGATATTATCTGGTCAGCACACCAAGAATTGATAGAGGAAGGCCTTTCTAATCCAGCTGCGTAATGGCACCAAGTTGGCTGAGAAAGCAGTGGCAGTGCTCAAAATGGGGTCAGGATTCTCCATTCTCTAACTGAAGTCTTCTTAATGAAACTGCATTTAATTTAACTAGATCGTCTTTTTTAACCTTGCATCTCATTTGTGCCCATTAGTATAAGGTCCTCTTTCTGGGGATGGAGGTTCCACCAGTGTGGAGGTGTGTGTGGGATATCTGCTGATGAAAGTCAATCGTCCAAACCTAAAAAGTCATTCTTGCCCAAATCTGCACCCTGCTCTTTTTTGGAAAAAGTGTTTCTTGCTTTAAAACTTGCCTGGTGCAAGGTTCAGAGTACCTTCAGAAGACTGCAGTTCTTGTTGTGATGTTGGAAGCAAAGTCCAGGCCAGCTGTCAATAGATTGCATTTACAAAAACAATGGAATTATCACTGACTCATTACTTCTGCACATCAGGAAAAGAGAATTACGAAGAGGTACCACTGAAGAGAAAGTAGATGATGACTGAGGAGGGAGGGATGTGTGTGTAACACAAAAATACAAAGATTACATCAAGCTGGAGAGTCATGTGTATATGGCTGTTGGGAAACATTCATTCTCATCTTTCCTCTGCTTACTAATTGAGAGTTAATCTTGTCTCAGCAATAATTGTTGTAGACAAGAAGGCAAGTCAGGAAAATGTGCAAGCTTAAAGGTACGAAATTGTCGAAAACTTAAACTAACGCATATGCTCGAGACTTTTTAGACTCTGTATGTAACGATTGCCATTTCTCACACCTGTAAAAATGTCATGTCTTGACAAATTGCCTGTCAGACGTATCTGAAGTCATATCAAGGAGCTCTGATGTTCACAGGTTTTACTTAACAAAACCTGATTTGTCCAGATTTAGGGTTTTGCCTTGAGTTCACATTGCTATCTCAAATATTTACTTTCAAAACCTGTTTAAAAGATACTGAAGTATTATGTAGTGGATAGGTTGCATGCTTTTCTACTATCTCATCCTGAAAATGATTGGACTTTTTCATTAGGAACTGCAGAATTGCAGAAACTAATCTTGAACTATCTTTGTGAAAGTGTCCTGATACTTGAGCAGATTCCCTCAACCTCTGATGTTGGAACTCATAGCAACGGTGAAATGCTTCACTTCATAGTGGCTGAATGTAAATATAGTCTTAAAAATGGGGGTGGAGGTTGTCTGTTCTAGAAGCATGTGTTGTCTTTGGCCATAGATTGCATTAGCACTTGTTAATTTCTATTGAATTCTGGTAGTCTTTCAAAGCTAGGCATTATTACTACAAGGCTACGCATCTGAAGGAATCCATCCTCCTGAGCAAGCTGGTGAGAAAAGCTGGGACATGCTGACAAGCCCAGGTGGGTGCAGCTTAAAGCTCAGAGGCTGCCAGCTGAGTATCAGGTGTCAGGTATTGTCAAGCAGTTGCTGTTTCAGCAGCTGACAGTACCGTAAGGACTTGAGGATAAATGGATGCTTGTTACAAAGGTCACTCATGTCAAGGGTACCAGTTGAGTGTTCTTAAAACAATCTTCATTTGTACTGTGTGCCTCATACATAAGGATTTGCATTATTATGAATAATCTAAAATATTTTACTCTGAAAACACATTTATATATTCTTAGGAGTCTGCAAACATTGCTATAAATACAGTTAAGGAAATACATATGCATTGGAGGCTCCAGACTTGTCTATAGTAATGTCATGTTGGTGATGAGGTGAAGCTTGGTATTTAGGGAACTTAAACTGATTTTTTCCTTGTTGTAGTTACAATTAAATATCTTGCCTATTCGTGTGGAATGGTAGCTAAGGAATGTAATTAACTGGGTTTCTATCTGGATATTTGTTTAACTGAGATCCTTGCTGTTATCCTACTGAAAACCAGGCATAACTTGCATCTTGAATAGACACTGCCTGTCCACTTGGCCTTCAACTTGAAGTACAGTGGAGATGAAGAGAAGGAAAGGAGCACTCTTATGTCTCCAACCATCTGATCCTAAGCATCTAGCTCTGTGGTGAAGGGAATACTTGCAGGAGAAATTTGACTCTTTCAAATGGCTTTGGACTGTGACTCTACTAGGTCTGGGGTTTTTTACTGATCTAGCGCTTCTTGCCTAATCTTTCTCCTCAGTTCATATCTGTGTGTCCATAATCCCAAGGGCACTTGGCAGGCAACTGAGAGAAGCGCTGGTGAAGCCACCTTCCCTGGCTGCCTTTTGATGTGGTTGCGATGTACCTGTGTAGTTATAATAGCTAGCTACTGACCAGGAGTGGAACCGTCCCTCTGGGCTTTTCTCTCGCCCCCTCCCTAATGCTGACAACTGCGCTCAACTCATCCTGCAGTAAACCAGTTCTGGGAGCTAAACCAGCAGAGAAAAACTAATCCTACTGGGGGGGAGGAATGTAACCTCCCAAATCGTCATTCCTCACTCTGTGAAGCAGAAAGCCTGTTTGGGTCTCCCAGAAAACGTGCTGAATCATAATCCTAGGAAAAGAGACAGCAAGCATAAACCCTGCAAGTTTACATCACATCTTACTTGGTCATATGCAGTTAGATTAATGTCAGTAAGGTGTACTAAGGGCAAAACGCCCTTCACATTGATTTTTACCTAGCCAGGCATGTAAATGAGTGCTGGTTTGGTGCCTGTTTTGGGGTAATGGGTTACATTACAGCACTTCCATTAGGAAACAAGACAGTGGGATTTTTTTTTTTTAGCAAGATGCCAGTTTATGAAGATTTGTAATGCATTCAAGAAAGACAGGGGAGCGAGGGGGGAACCTTCATGGCTTTCACAGAAAGACCTTCAGTAAGTTGGAGGACTTTCTCTTATTCCTCTTTTTTTTTTTCTTTTCTTTTTTTCTTTTCAGGTTGGGGGAGAGTAAGAAGGGGAAGGAGGAGATTTGAGTATCATTTCTGTTTTAAGGCAGCAACACCTTAAAGCATGGAAACTCATTGTAAAACTATGCCTTTGTGTCTGGAGTCAGGGTGTCATTTGGATGCTGCCTAGCCCATGACAAGCCTTCTTAAAGCATGAAGAAAAAGAAACCTTATAAAAATCAAGAAAGCCACAGTAACAGTAGTGGCAGAGGGCATGAACTGGACAGATATGGAAGCGCAATGAACCTCTGTTGGGGTAGAAGCCTGCCCAGCTTTGAGACAGAGTTTTTTGTTTGCTGAGCAAGAAGTGAGAGGACTGTTCCCAGGATAATTATTTAGCCATTGATCTTTCTATGCAAAAGACTCAAACACTTATCTTTTTTTGGTGATGCCTTTTGGTAGAGTTTCATGGCCTTCAGTCTTGACAGCTCATCAATCTGTTAGTCTCTCTCGTGCAACTGCTGTACTAAAGAAAGGTAATAAAGTTGTAATGCATTTTGTTACTCACCTGACATTTTTTATGTCCTCCTTGCATCATTGTCTGCCTTGAGGATGGCCTGTGAGATTAATTTGGTAAAATAAACTAATAGTTAATCTAAACATTGTTCTCTCTCCTGTATTGGTAGTGTGCTGTGGGTATGGCCGATGGAAAAGGGCAACACAGCACTCTGCAGGTTACCTATTTCAGCGACTGCTCGATTTCCCTCCTCCTGCTGATTTTAAGCAAGAGGAGGTTACCACAAACCTTTGCAAATCTCATCTTTGGCTTAAAACTGGGTTTTGTTTTCTCTGGATATAATGCCACAGCAATAGTAGTAATCCTCCATGTCAAACTTTGCCTTCACTTACTCGGTCACCTGTGTTTTTCCTAAGTTCAAGCTGTTGAAAAGCATTGCCAGCGACAAGGCAGACTGAGTGTAACCGGAGCGTTACTCATGCAACAAAACTGTACTCACGATGGGTTTGAAATTTGTTTTGAAATATTAGTTCAAATATTTGTTTAAATATTAAATATTTGTTTCTTTACATGGATGCCCCGCTCCAGGGGTGAGCGTCCCTTCGCGTGTGTGTTGGTCATAGTGGAAGAGCCACACAAATTTTGCACCATTTCCTTTTTTAATCTATATCAATTTCCAAACCAATTTAGATAAATTGTGAGGAGTTCTTCGGAGGCAAGGCCCGAGAATGGAGCTTGACAGAGATAAGAGTGACATCATTCATCATCCACACAGGCTTTGGCACAATACTTGGCTGCAAAGTCCCTCAATAAGCAAACAGCGCATTAACACTGGCTCTGCAACACCTTCCCTGTTGCATAATGGTGTTTGTGCTGGGCTGTTATTAAAAGCCCAAGCAGCGATTCCGCCCTGCGTCAGCCTCTGCTACCGGCAAAGCGTTGCAGGCGCATGTTGCTGCAACGCGCTTTGTTGTGCCTTGTGCAGCCTGGGAAACGGGGCGCTAATTAACCGAGGGTGTCGATGTGGGTAGGAGGGCCCCGCTCGCACCCGTCAGCTGGTGGTTGCGGCGGTATTGTGGTCATGCAGGCGATTACCCCTGCCCTATGTGACTGTGGGCTGCGCGGAGCCAATTACGATAAAATCACGATTACTGTCTTCAGAAAAGCCTGTGGGGTTAAGAGTTTCCAGATACGGCAACAGACCTGTTGGTTCAGGAGCAAGTCCTAGCCCGATCCAACAAGGAAGGGCATTTTAATGAAACTTTAATTCTTTGCTGGTGAAGCAAAGTAGGATCGTGGTTTTAAAAGGTGTGTTGGTCTTCAACTCTGAGAGCGTTAAGAAAAGGAAATAAAATAAACCTCTCTTAGATATGCACCCCCAGCACGCAGTAGCTGATGCCGGCCGTTCCTCAGGCCAGCGGCAGCTGGTGCAGCTCTCGGCAGCAAGCTGTCCAAGTACTGTTTCCCTCCTCGAAGTCCGCTTGCTGGATGCCTCAGCAGCTCCCGCCGTTGTTTGGCCGGTGAAAATACAAATGATCGTTTCTTGTATTTATTTATTTGTCTGGTGCCACTTGATTGTCTCCTGATTTGTTTTCTGATGTTAATATTTCCATTCGATGTTTTCACTTACTTTGCAAAGTTGTTTTGGGCATTGTTATCGTTTCTTTATTTTTTGACTTGTTGCATTTCATATGCGCGCTTCCTTTTAATCCCCATATCTCCCCCTCTCTGTTGCATGTGATCTCTTGTCTTTCACCTCCCTGTCTCCTACGGAGCTGGTTTTCTCTGTATTTTTAAATATTATTGTATTTTTAAATATAATAAGTATTATTTAAAATACAGCAAAGATTCAGCCTCTGGAGCCGTCGGGACTCATGAGGTACTGCCTCTGTGCCCCTTCTTGGCAGCCTCAAAAAAGAAAATACAGGAAGACACCAGTCAGCGACCCAGTTGAGAGGCCCTGACACGGGAGTAACAGCACCGATCTGCCTCTTGTAGCTTGTAATCCCAGCAGCACGTGGTGATTGGTGCCAAACTCCCCCGTTGGGGTGGGCAGGAGGAAGTGGCATTGAACAGGGAGAGCACAAAGAGGTTTCACCTATGGCTGTAGGCATGGAGTGGGACAAAGAAGGGGTGGCCTTGCTCTGGTGGCCCGTTGGGGTCGTTGAAGGCTTCAGCTTTGCTTCAGGGGCATCCAGCGTGTCAGGTGCCGCCTAGTGATCATATATAGTGGTAAAATTGTGCAAACTGTTCCCACCTATGAAGACATGCTTCCACGCTCATGTTCTTAACCTGTGAGAGGAGGCCTAGGGCCAGGTTTGACAAGACGTTCAAGTATTTAGAGATACAGATGGATGTCCACAGGGGTTTCTGAAGACACCAAGACAAACATATTTCAATTTCACTTGTATTTGAGCATCACCTAAAGTGGTCTTGGTCAGGCTGTTTAGCCACTGGCTGAGCAAGACGCTCTTGTCCTTGTGTTTGCAAGGCCCATGATTCCCAGTTTTCCCAGAAGAGAGAGGGGGCGAGGCTGGACTATTGTGGAGCTGCAGGCTCAGTTGTCAGCTTCATAGGAGTTCATCCTGGTTTTTCCTTGTGCTAACTCACACTGGCAGGTCCAGGGAACTAAACGAGCATTTTTGCACTGGGTTGGGTTTTCCCGTAGATGAGCTCAGACCCTGGTGGAACTGCATCCCTTACTCTGGCTGCCTCCTTCCCTCGGGACACAGACCTGGGGCCGCTGAAGGTGGGAAAGGACTTCGGTGCTGTAAACACATTGTAGAGCTCCCGCCTGTAGCCTGCAGGCAGGACCATACATGGTCAAGTTGCCATCCCTAAAACTCCTGGAGGGCATACCTGCCTGCGTCAGGTGTGGGCTTCGATTTGTGCATAACCCCTTGGGGAGCAGTTATAATTCCTGCTCAGTGGACTCCTCCTGTGCTGTCAGAAGCATGCAAAACCTTTCTTGGTTTGTTTAGTTTCAAAACATAAAACCTGATTTATTTTGAATAGTTTTCTCATTGAATTCTCTGAGAGACTTATTACTCACAGGCCTTTTCTTTTGTTGTTGTTCTAGCTTCCATTCACCTTACTGCATACTTTCACCTTTCATAGCTGACTCGCGACTTTTTATTTTAAATGAACAGGTGCGATGATGCTTAATTAAGACTCTTGGAGTGGAGGTGGTGATCATTAAAGGGTGATGATGTAGAGGGTGAACTCCTCTGTTTATCCGCACAGCTAACCGGGCTTGAGAGGTGGGTGTTATGCCACTGTCCTACCTGGAGAAAGCTGCCTCTGAAGCACAAGAGGTTAATTCGTTCTCTGCTCCTTGGTCTTTCTTCTGTGACTGCCAGCAAAGGTAGCAATTACCGTGTTATCTCAGGGGATGTTCTCTGATGTGGATAATTGCGGAACTGGGAACCCACACCGATATGCTTAGTGAATTTCTTGCAGGCCAGAGAACACCCCTGGCCTGGTCAGTAGTAAAAGTAAGTTGTTACCTAGACTAAGTTTGCACTAATACCTTAGGGCAAAAGGTTCCATATCCATTACAAGTCCCTTGAACCATCCGGTTGTTTGAAGGATTAGCTCTACTCAGCCGCAGTCAAGAATGTGGAACATGCCTTAAAGGGCAAGTCGGTTTATGCCTAGCTTTTTTTTTGGGGGGGGGAGCAACTTCTGTAGCATAGTTCATGCTTCAGATAACAAGTATGTGTGCTGTCGTATTTGTTGTGTAAAAATAAAAAAAAAAAAAATCATAGCAACACATTTGTTCTTGTGAAAGCAGCCTGAATCAAAAGAGATGGTTAAGGAATGACTTTCACAATTTGCAAATGCCCAGGGGGAGTTATGATAGCTGGTTCTTTAGCCTAACATTCAAGGGTATGATACGATCCAGGATCCAGCGTTTGAGCACTGAAACAGAGCAATCCAAGATTTAAAAAAAAAAAAGTTTCAAATAATTGACTACTTGAAACAATTTAACAAGGGCTGTAGTGGGTTTAACGGGAGTTGTATTGGGTTTTTCACTGCTGGTACTTTTAAATCAAAATCAAATGTTCTGTTCATGCAGACAGTAATTTTAGGAAAATCTTATGACCACATCAGTTCAGGCTAGAAGATTGCAATGGTTGTTTTTGGCCTGATAATCTCCAAGTGCATTGCCCAGAGCAATATAGTAGTTTTTCTGCTCAAGCCAAGAAAGTCCAAGGAAAAAAGTGCAGTGTAGCCAACTATCTCTGTACACCCTCGAACACTTCGGTGTCAGGGAAAGTGTTAGCAAGTCTGGGGACACTTTGCCTGCCCAGGAACGTAAGCGAACGTCTCTTCTTTGGCTTTGGTAAGCTCCAGGTCAGGAAACTCTGCAAACTTATCTGCAGCCATTGAGCTGGTTGCGTTGCAGAAGTCCCCGAATGAGATTCTCCTTTTTGCAATGTGCTGCGCAGACGTGGTGAGTCCTCGCTGCGGGGAACTACTAAGAAAAGGTCAGGCACCCCTGGAAAAGGAGTAGACAATGTATGCAAATTGTTGGTATTTAATTCAGTCGTGTAGTGGGGAAGAATAAACGTTATTTCTGACATTTCCATTTTTGATTAATGATGAATGGAGCTGGCAGATGTTCAGCTGGCCACCAGATGGGGTCTGCTCAGTCCAACACACAGAACAGAAAGCAGTCTGGGTCTTGTAAAGCTAGCTCTGACAAAATCTCTAGTTCATCCAAGCGATATGCCAACTTTGACCTCAAAACAAGTTAGCAGTTTAAGCATGGAGGGTAGTACAACCAGCGAAACTGCTTATGGAAGTGAAAATGGGGTGTGGAAGGATTGGAGCCGGTAAATTGCAGGAGTTTCAGCGGGTTTTTTCCGCTGCAGGAGCCGCAGACTGCGGCTTTGATTTCACGGGGCTGGATCCGTGCGGGACCTCGTTCCTCCACCTGCGGTCACAAGTCCATTTAATTGGAAGGTCTCCGGGCACATCTCATGGCACAGCCGCTTGGGGACGGGGACGGGCTGTAGTCCACGGGCTGGTTTTAACATCATTAACCCAGGACGGGCTTTGCCACTCGAGGTCAGGTTAGCCCGGTGTTGCTCCCGATCCATCAGCCTGCCTTTCCCTCTGGCTGCCGCTGGTTCACCAGCACCCGGCAGGAGGGGGTGAGGCCTCTCCCCGGCCCGCCGTGAAACTCGCGTGTGCCCGGCTGAAAGCCGGGAATGGGGATGAGGATTGGGATGGGGATGGGGATGCTTCTCTGAGCGCCTCTGCCCGCGGCAGCCACCGCGCCTTTACCCGCCAGGGCCGGCTCCCCTGAGCACCCTGCGGGCAAAGGCATTGAAATTGAGAAGAGTGACTTTAAAGTCATGCAAATTCCGTTCCCGGGGGAAGCGAGAAGTGTCTACGGAGTGCCGGGTCGCCGCTGCCCGCCGCTGCCCGC
>VZTL01041581.1:2291-12838 GCA_013400535.1 Scopus umbretta
TTTTCAGGTTTCTTCTTTTGACTTTTTTTTTTTTTTTTTCCCTCCCTCTTCCCCCTCCTCAATTCAGTTAAATATGCCAGAGAAAAAAATTTAGTTTTAACCTATATCAGTTCACTATCTAGTAAGAAGTGGGAATGAGTGCAAGAGGTGCAGCACTGCTTTTGCTTGCAGCAATGCAGCGGTATGCTCGTTCAAAGAGCTCATGAGACTATGGCCTGAGGTGCAAACCATTAATTCAAGGTTAAAATGTACTCCGTTCTAGCCATATTTTAACACAGCTACTACTGTTCTATACATACCTTCCCTGCCAGTTACAACTGCTGTGATTGTTGAGATGTTCTGCAGGCCAATACCTTTCTGAAGTCTGTGACAATAACTTCAATGAAGAATTAATATTAGAAAACCATCTGATATATTGTAAACTATCTTTTCCTGTATTTAAGAAATAAATTGGCATCATGTGGTAAGAGCAGAGCAGCATCATGTGATGAGCATGTACATCTTTTTACTTCTCTAATGACTACTAATGCTTTTGTGACCACCATTAAATCAAAAACTGAAGAGATGACCAAGCTTTCAGTAAGTTAAAAATTATATTTCAAAATATTTTTTGTGTGCATGTCAGTTTATTTTTACTTTTAGAATACGTTGGAAAAATGCTTGATGGGTCTGCAAAATTTTAGATGTTGTCCACAGAATGCCTGTCCATCTATTGTTCCTTTTCAAAATGGAGACTCTTATTCCCTTGAAGCTTTACCAGCTCCATCTGTCTGCCAGCAATGTCTTCTATCAATGATAAGTTACTCTGTACTATCTGGATATATTCAGTATACCTGAAATGAATTCAATACATAATTTTACTACAGGAATAATAAATCTCTCAGGAACAATTCTGCAAAGATAGTATAGTTTCTTCCCTGTGCCCTCCCCCCTGCCCCATCAATTTGCAATTACTTTAATTGTTTACTTTAAATTGAAATGGTACAGCATCTGTCTTCTGATTTGTATTCCTAATGACTTTGCAAGATACTGGAAAACAGAAAAATGTTTTCAAGCAACTGTCTGTTGTGAAAAAAGGTCCTTGATAGAGTAATTTAGAGAACAACTTGATTATTGAGATTGAAGGAAAGAAACTGGTACTCGTTCAAGAGTACCTTGTTCTTGTGAAAAGGCATCTTGGTGGGAAAGACATCAGCATGGGCTATGCAGTTTAGTGTAAGATTGTTATGAGTGTCTTAGAGGAACAACATGATACTTCTGTCAGCTACAAGTATGGACTGTGGTGGGGGATGGGAGTTACAAAAAATGTGCAAAGAAAGATGAAATCTCAAGAAGAAACTCATTAAACAAGATTATAGAAATGACAGAGGGGTAGCTGGTCATGGGACAATTTCTGTCTGAGACATTTACACATTATCAGAGCATTTTAAAAAGCATTTAAACACAAATTTAAATAATTAATTTTCTTGGGTCCTGGTGTTTTCATTGTGAGATACGCAGAATTGTCTAAGTCATGATCTGCCTTATACTGGAATAACAAATAATTCACATAGTGATGACCCTGTCACATGGACTGTTTCCAAGTTGAAGAAAGTGTATTAATTTACCTATGTGGGTAAGAAAAAAATTACTTTGCAGGGAATTACTGAAGCTCTTGTGGTTTGTTCTGCAGATATAGTCATGGCTAAAGCCATGAATAAGTGCAAAATAAGTTATGAGCATTTTTGCTGTCTCTGACAAAATGACATTTTATTTATGGCTATCACACAGTCAACCTGTGCTTTTGTTCACACAAAAACTCATTATTATTTCATCTGAAGCTCCTAATAATAGACAAAAACAAAAGAACTTTGGCTACTAGGCTAGATGACTAAAATGAACTGTTTTGAAAAATTGAATATTCAACTCACCAGACCAATGCATGGAAACAAATAGGTTCTTTAATGGTGTCAGTTTTCGTAAATAAGAGATCTCTTTCAGAAGAGTAAGCTAACTGCCAAAATTTGATGCAATTTATCACTGTAAACATATAACTACTTTTAAAACTGTAAAAATTATTTTTGATTATTTATAATCTCATTTAATTTTCATCACAGGTTAATGGATTTCTTCTCAAGGTAAATAATCCATTAAGATACCCTAAATCAGGAACCAAGAAAAAAGACTTAGTCTTGAAATATAATTTAATACTATAATAAAGAAGTGATGATTAGTTTAATCTATGCATCAGATTGTCTATTTTTTTTTAATTTAACAATTGTTCACTAAAACCCGTTAAATACTTAATAAATAAATAAGTAGAATTAAATGCATTTTAGCTGTCTTAGTTGAATTTAGAAGGTGGGACAAATCTGTTTTATTTTAAATAAAGCAAAAATACCTAACATTTTTCCAACAGATTACTTGCATTTTCAAGGAAGTGTAGAACTTGGTCAACATGATTGATAATTATAGTACTTGTTATGAAGAGGAGGAAGTCAGGATTGATCAGTACGATGTATATTTCTGCTGGCTAAGGTTTCTTGCAAGTGTTCTCAGCTTTAGTCTTAGTGCTTCTGTAATCTCACATTTAACTCTTATCACAAAGTAAATACTAGCCTGCCTCAGAACTCTTCTTTCTTCTCATCTCTGTCACCTCTTGTCAACAATATGTCACTAATGGAAAACCATTAGATTTCAGGGTACATGAAGCATCCAGGAAGGCACAACAAGATAACATAACAGCATACTAGAGTTAAAATGGATTGCACTATTTTTCTGTTAGTGCTGGAAAAGTGTGTGAAATAATCTATTTAAGATTTTTTTTGTATACTTTACACACCTGAGACTCCTTAATACCTTCTTTGCCCACAACTCTATGGATCAGATCCCAGTTCTCAGGATCAGACCCAGAGTTTTAGACTTATACACGATATATTTATAAGATTGAAACTTTGCTTAGAGCTGAGAAAAAAACCTGAAGATACAATATATGGAAAATGCTGATATGTCCTGCCTTTGAATTCTCACATTGATATTTACTGACACATATATTCTACAAGGCAGGCAGAGAAAGTTGTTTATTATTACTGATGTAGAGAGATGTTCCTCACTTCATTTTGCTGTTTCTGTGTAATACATCTTCTCTTTTATTTCTTCACTATTTTTTGCTTCTTATTCAGTGCTGAAATGAACTGGTGCATTGTCTTTTCCAGCAGTTAACTGTGTTATTGCTGATTCTTGCTCTTGATCTAATCCCTGGTTCTTCAGTTTTGAAGACACTAAAAATAAAATCTGCTTCTTTACTCATTAACATTACCCTGAGTTTGGCAGAGAGGTCAAATTAAAAACAAAATTAAAAAAACCAAACAAGCCCTGTATAGCTAGAAAATGTTTCCTAACGATGTAATAAGTACACTTTGTGAGTACTTTAGGCAGATGTTATTTTAAATATGTCCTCTGGCTCAAGTTTTATTTTCAAATGGTATGTATTGAAATGAACTATCTAAGAAGAGTAATTCTGTATTCCTCACAATTGCGTTGGCTATCAGAGGTGTGAGGAGTGTTTTAAATATGCATTATATAGGGTGGACATTTTGCAAGCAAATCTTCATAAAAGGTAACAGAAGATAAGAGTTAGTGTATTACAGAGGGTTTAGCAACTGTGGAAAGGGGGAGCTGGTGTCTGTTATGGCACACCGCTCAGTGCCTCTGTTCCAGCTCCTTTCCTTCACTTGACATTAAAGTTTGTAACCTTTCTGGGACAAGGGCTGTTCATATTTAGTGATTATATAATGCTTTGTCCAGTGTGGTATAACTTGTATAAAGCTATTTATTTTCTATATTTTCAGTATGCAATTGTGTAATCTATAAGAAAGGAATGGACTAAGTGTGTGTATGAATGTAGCACAAACACTTATGTTTACCTATGTGTAACATTTATATTTATCTGTGTGTTGTGATTTAACCCAGCAGGNTTGCAGCCAAGTCTCCCCAGTTTCTATACTGAGCGTGACGCCGTATGGTATGGAATAGCCCTTTAGCTAGGTTGGGTCAGCTGTCCTGGCTGTGCCCCCTCCCAGCTTCTTGTGCCCCTGGCAGAGCATGGGAAGCTGAAAAGTCCTTGACTAGTGTAAACACTACTGAGCAACAACTAAAACATCAGCGTGTTATCAATGTTATTGTCAAACTAGATCCAAAACACAGCACTATAACAGCTCCTAGGAAGAAAAGTAACTCTACCCCAACCGAAACCAGGGCACAATGTATATATATTTATAGAAACTGATACATACATACATAACAGCCAACACCTTTATTTGACAGTTTTTCAAACAATTTTTTGAACAGAGGTAAACATCTCCAGAGACTAGAAGTCTTGTGTGCTGACAAAATTACTCATCAAACCATCAGGTCAGAGGTATTTACATGGTCTTGTGTTTTGAAAAATCTTATCAAGTTTATGAAACTGCAAAGATTACTTCAGTTAGAATCATTATAGGCAGAAGTTTACTGTTAATGCTGTCACAATTATAGACTTATCACAGACCCGTTTCAGAAAAATTGACAGTGAAATACCAACAAAAAACCCCTGGTTTTTAGTGTCTGTAATATCAATAATTGTGATTGTGACATCTACTTGTGCCAAGACTTAAGGATGACTTATGGGAATATGAACAGTTATTTCTGGTGTCCAAATGGTCAAGTTCATTTATATCAGGTCTTTACTTTAGAAATAACAGTTTTGTTTTATGGGACATATAGTTCCCCTTGAAGTCAGTGAGCATTGTTTGTCTATGTGTGAGAATAACTTGTCAATCTTGTCACTGTGCCCCAGAGAAAAATCAATCCAGGGAAATATGATCTCTGATGTACTTTGTAGTAATTTCTTCTTGAGCTGCACGATTTTTTTCTCATTTTCAAAATAATTTTAAAAATGAAAATATCTCAACTTTTGGAGACATGATTAGAAACCTCATGCACTGTATTCAGTTTTTAATCTGGCAGCTCTCTAAATTGCCATCTGTACCATGGTCACAGGATTCAGTTCTTGCAGCAGAGAAAATTAGCTTATTCTGAATGAGGTACAGCTGTGGTAGGAGCCTTTTCAGATTCTCTACAGGTGTCTTGGATGTGTCTGCAATAAATCATACTAACTTTGACATATATATACTTATATTAAAATATGTTGTGTGAATTATTGCATTTAATCTGATATATGAATAGTACATGAATAAAATATATGAATACCTTTTTGAGGCCCTAATATAGTGAACTCTCTGTAACAATTGATTCTGTTTCAGTAAAAGATTTTCCTTCAGAAAAATTAACATTTTTTTCCTCTCTAAAAAAATCCCATCAAATCATCACTATTGTTAGTTTGCAGTATTTTACAGAAAAGTTTTCTGAGAAATGCCTAGTGTCTCCAGAATGGGTGTATAATCTCTCCCAGGTACAAATTTTGGAAGGGTGAATGATACTCTTGTTAACTCCCAGCTGTGTCAAACAGCCAGTTAGATGCATCAGCTATCAAAGATGTCAGACCAAGTAAAATTAGAGCAATTTTGGTAGCTACAGGCTGTTTTAGAAATATGATGTAAAATATAGATGGTTATAGAGACTGCTGAGTAGTCTACCAACTGAGGAAAGTAAGAGTCTTCTCTTTAAAAGAAATGAGAGCTTGGATAAAACTCTGGATTTCTGTGTATAAACTTGAATTTTCATGCTGAGAGGATGAGTCACTCAGCTGAACAGACAGGAGGAGTGTAAGGGGAAAAAAGCATCCCCTGGGAAGTTATGTCAACAGTTAGGTGCTGTGTGATGAACTTGATTTATGTGTAAAGCTCTTGATTTTAGTGTAATTATTGACATGTTTTGATTGATGAAAGTGTACCTTATTCAAACAAACCAAGTCCTTAAAAGCTAGTGTAAAAATAAGAGGGCATAGTGTAACTAAGCTGTTGAATTAAACTGATGACTACAGGGCAAACTTGGGTGGAAACATGAGCTACTCAGATTTTTCAAGTATTTGTAGCCCTGTGATGTCCTGCTGAGCTACTTGTTGGTGATTGTTCAGCTCAGTTTTGCTGCTTTAGGGCTTTGCTGCTCCTCAGAAGTTTAATTTTTATTACAGCAATAGGTACTAAAAGGTGCTGTGCAAATGCATAGGAAGAGTCAGACACTGCTTTGTGTTTGGGGAAAAAAAAAAGCTGCTTGAAGGCAGAGGGAGAAAGATGTTCAGAAAACTAAAATTACTTTTGTAAGTGATCTCTCTTCCAGCAAGATGAATGAAAATTAAATGGCTCCAGAGATTATCCTTCCCCTGCAGGTCTCCCTCCTGCTTCTTTCTGAAGTACTCCAAGCTGAGATTCTGACGTGGCAGCTGTTGAAGGTTGACATATCAGTAATAAAGCTGCTTTTGCCCTGAGGTGTGGAAAAGAGTGTAGGGGGGACATACCAAGTGATTTTTCGCCTGTTGTGAGGGTGAGGAGAGGTGGGCAGCGGTGGCTGCTCTATTTTTTGTTTGCTTCTCTTTCTGAATTGGGAAGTGTTGGTTGGTCTTACTCTGGTTTAGTGTTGCATCGCAATTAGGCTCCTGAAACTGAGTTTATCCATTTCCTTGGTCAGTAGAGGTGTCTTTTTTGCAGTTAACTTCCTATGCTTATGCATGTATCAGTGTTCTTATAGTTGAAAGTATTATCTAACTTTCAACTCCACAACTGCTCTTCTTTTCATGGGCTGTATATGTAACCTCACAAGTAGTGTAAAGGAGAAGATCCCCTCTCCCAGCCCATTGCTTTTATCCTTCTATAGGCAAACTTCATTCTTCAGGATGAAGTGGTGTCTTAAGTGTTTTTGAGCTGTGACTAAAATAACAAAGTGAAACAGTATAACTAACTCTTTGAGTGAAGTGTTTATATTCTTCTAGTTGCTAGTGAACAGCTTGTAACTAACCAGCTCACTATGCATTTAGTGGATGAGATAGTGGATTATGCTTCTAAACAAGCAAGGCAGCAAGTCTATGCTTTCCCCAAATTACATTTCCGAGTCTAAGATAGCCTGCCATCCTCTGCACTAGTTTGTTAACTGCTGAACTGAGGCTGTTGGACATGGACGTGTGTTTCCGTGTACCAGTGTGGCTGCTGGTAAGCAATAAACTCATGAGGAAGACGGCCAAGGACTGTAACATTTTGAATCAGAATTTGCTGTTAGCCTGTAAAATTATGTTTTAAATTATTCTGTTGTAATGCAATTCTATGTTAACAGTAGGAAAAACTTTCCTTGGGGTGCTGTGGGTTATCCTGGGCCCTGTACAGAGCTGCCCTGTCTCACCAAGGGGTGAAGCCAGAGAAACTCTTCTCGTACTGCTATGATGGAGACTGGGTGCACGTAGGTGCAGAGTGCTGTGATGTATGGTGGAATTTTCTCCCTAACTTGCAAAAAGTGATTGATCTTTTACAAAGGGTTTGTTTCAGTTTATTCTGTGTTTGTTTCTATGAAGAATGGAAACATAAAGATAGTTGGTATTTTAAAATTACTGGAAAGCTTTCACAGTCTGTTTTATTGCTTAGGATTTGAATTGCTTTTGTTTGTATTAGTCTATAAAGAAACATTACTTTCCATTGCTAGAAATCAGTTGTTGTGTGAACAATGACATTATAATGATTTTAATATAAACTCACTGTAGTTTTGGCTTCTGACTGTCCTTGGGAAGTCATAGGAATGAATGCCAAAAGTAAATTTATTCGGAACTTAAAGTGAAAATTTTTAAAAACTAAACTTCCTCCAAAATATTAATTAATCTAGTTACATTATAGTCTCACAACCACTTTAAGTCAATACTATTGCTAAATGTTATAATCATCTTTTCCCCATTTACAGAGGATCACTTCTCCACTCTGCACAGACATTTTCCTATGCCTGCACAACTCAGCGTTTATTCAAAGCCAGCAAAGGAAGCAGGGCACATTAAGAGAACAGCTTATCCTCCCATGGCTTTAAGTTATATTTGGTCCAGTTAAGTTTTGCGGCCTAAAAAATTTTTGTAAGGCCTAAAAAATACTCATGCTGTCACAGAAAGGGAAGAGAAGTAGAAAGCAGCATGAGAATGAGGAAATGGAGACAGAACAGGTCTACTGTTTACAGTGGCAGCAACTCACGCTGCATTAAAATTGTTGAAGTGATATGAAACTATCATCCTCGATCTGTAGTGTGTGGAGACGAAGACTACTACTATGTCCAGTTGTTTAATTCTTGCTGAAATCTCATCTGAATTCTTGTTTTTCCATGTAAGTAACTGTTATTCCAAACATAAGAATATTATACAATATTTAAATATGAATCAAGGCGGTTCAGTGTTGATTTGAGATACTTCTATGAGCAGGAGGTTTCTCAAATATTCAGGTATTTTCCTCTTACTTCATGACTTCTTGTTAAAAAAGAGGACTGATGATCTAATAGTCAGAAAGTATGCTAAGCAGAACTACTCCTTCTGTCATTTTGTACAATGTGGTGTTTTCAATTTTCCTGTGATTTTTTAGTTTTAGTCTTTTTCTTTCTTCTTACTGAGAATTTGCTATTCCTATAGAGATCTGAAATTATTTATCCAGTCTCATGACAGGTGGCTAACATTAAATTTTCAGGTTAGAAAAAGGTGGCTGTTTGTAAGCTAAATGTGCCAGATGTAACAGAAACTGTTTAAATACCTGTGGCACAAAAGAGCTTGAGTTAGCACTGGTGCCAAAAGATACATATTATTTTATTCACATAACTCCTGATACTGGAGTACCAGGGCAGCCCACTCTAGACACAGTTAAATGCCCAGAAAGAGTGCTGCAATAAAACTTGGTGGAATTCTCCGTAAATAAAAGTGAGTAAGTGTTCATGTCATGAAGTCCGAGAGGAGTAAAGAGAACAATCAGTGGAAATCTTTCCATGTCTCCAACACCATTTTCTTTGATGTTCTAGTGTGACTTGCATTTAGGCAAGCTTAAAAATTTAGAACTTGCCTATCTGAGCTGTTCTGGGTGAACAGTCTCCTGTGTTTCTGTGAACTTTGATGGTCTTGTGTGCTGACATGAATAGTCAGCATGTGCAGAGAGGTAATATTCCATTACAGCATAATGAACTACATTTTTAAAAACTCACCTTGCAATTTAAGACTGCACAGTAGTAGCTCTGGTTTAAGCAATAGCAAAAAAAATATTTAGAGCTGAAATGGAGGAAATACATTATGTTCAGCAGAACTACCAAGAGATGGATTCAGCAGTCAAGTTTGATATTTGCGTAGGTTATGGGGCTTATGTACTTTGTTCAACAAAAATATGTGACTTTAGGTGGTTGGTATTTATTAATCCATTCAAAGATTACTGCTGGAATTGCAATGGCTAAAAACAACAGAGTGCTGCTGTGCTAAGGTGGAGATGTAGACATGATAGATAAAAAAGGTGCTGATTGAGCTTGTATTGCAGTTTTGCTATAAACTTTCAGGTTGTGTGGTGGTTTTGGCTGGGATAGAGTTAAATTTCTTCAGTGTGTCTAGTACAGCAACACAGAAAGAACAGCAATGCCCTGGCCATCTGCCAGCCTGGGTGCGTCACCATTGCTGTTATCAAAATGTTCCTAAGCACAGCAGAATAAGATGATAAGCAGTACAGCAAGCAGCAGAAGCAAAAAGCAGCAACTAATGAGCACTAGATGCTAAAATACAGTAAGGCAAGCACAGAAGCCTAACAATTAATAGCTAAACAGCAATAACAGCTATAAATTTGATCTAACACATTCCAATCAATTCTGTCATTATATCGAACCCTTTGAACCTCATGTTGGGTGCTAAAAAAGAACAACACTGTTTCCAGCACAAATCCAAAACATAGCCCCATACTAGCTACTATGAAGAAAATTAACTCTATCCTAGCCAAAACCAGGACAAAAGTTCATAGACAGTTAGGTAGACTATCATGAATAACTATGTCATCAACAACATGATGTTGTTTCTACAACTACATTAGCAGCAAAAAGAGAGCCAAGGAGAATCTCCATCCCATATTGGATGTGGGGGGAAACATGGCCATCAGGTATGAGAAAAAGTCTTGTTGTGGTTTAACCCTGATCAGCAGGGTACTTCATGCCTTCTTTGCCTCAGTCTTTAATAGCAAGACCAGTTCTCCCCAGGGCATCCACCTCCATGAGCTGGAAGAGAGGGCCAGTGGGTAGGATAACCCCCCCATAGGGGGGGGTGATAACCCCCCACAGGAGGAAGCAGTTAATGACCTGCTACGCCACCTGGACACTCACAAGTCTATGGGGCTGGATGAGGTCCATGCAAGAGTAGAGGGAACTGGTGGAGGGGATTGCCAAGCCACTCTCTATCAATTGTCAGCAGTCCTGGTACACAGGTGAGGCCCCAGATGACTGGAGGCTTACCAAAGCGATGCCCATCTACAAGAAGGGCCAGAAGGAGGATCCGGGGAACTACAGGCCTGTCAGCCTGACCTTGGTGCTGGGATGGATTATGAAGTGGTTCATCTTGAGTGCGCATGTGCAGGTCAACTGGGGGATCAGGCCCA
>VZTL01041586.1:0-16788 GCA_013400535.1 Scopus umbretta
GACCTTCCTTTTCTGGTTGACAGAGGCCCTTCTTGTTATTTTTGCATCCCTTCTTGTTATTTTGCTCCCGCTGCGCCTTAGCCTTCCTGACCCCATTCCTACACAACCAGGCAGCATCCCTGTACTCTCCCCAGGATTCCTGTCACTGCTTCCACTGCCTGTGCAGTTCCCTCTTAGTCTTTATTTCGATCACCGTATCTCGACTCAGCCATGCTGGTCTCTTCCCTTCCTTGCCCCATTTCTTACACCTGGGGACCAAGAGCTTTGCCTTGGTGGCTTCTTCCTCAGGGACAGCTCTTCACACTGTATCGATTTTTTTATGTAGAGGGCAACACCTCTACCCCTCCTTCCTTGCCTGTCCCTTCTGAACAGCCTGTAGCCATCGATAGCCACATTCCAGTCATGGGATTCATCCCACCAAGTTTCAGTAATGGCAATCAGGTCATAGCTACATAGCTGCAGTCAGAGTGCATTTAACATTCTGGTTCTCAGCCAATATTTTCTTTAACATGCATTTTTGATCTCCATTCTGTAAGCATGATGACAGCCCATGGCAGATGCAGATGTTTTCAGTCATTGATGTATCCAGCTGATAGTCCTGAGAGGCCTAAGGTGCCCAAGCAGGTTGTCTTCCAAGGTTTTGTAATACTTGCAGATTCTAAGGTGATTTATGTTTGAATCATATAAATTATAAATACACGTATTATATGTACATCTGAAAATGGAATTAGCGAGGATGGGAGACAAGAGACATTTCTCAACTTCTTGCAGATTCTTTCCCAGGTCTTCAAAATTGTATTTCTTCCAGATGATGTTCTGATGAGGTTCAAGTGTCTACAAATCCTGTGGAGGTGACTGCTGGTCTGTAAGTTAGCCCTGGCTGAGGGAAGCACGCTTGATCTGGAGGGGTGGGACATCCCAAGCAGAAATTGATTTCTGCTTTCCTTTACTTTGGCCCCGAAATAAAGACTATATTTTTTTCATGGTGGTTCAGGTTTGCAGTGCTCAGACAGAGTGATGATGCCACATGGGCCAGTGAAAAAGCTGATGTCTCCTGTCTGTCCTGTTTATACGGAAGGTGCAGAAATGACCACTAGCCACGTATTTATAGATTGCTGCTGTATCATGCACCACTATCAGGTGTAGCCTATGTGGCTATCCACAGGGATTTAGCTGAATCGTTGGACTGGGAACATTCGCTCAGTTACTTGGCCTCATCTGAAAACAGTATCGGTGAACAGCTGAGGGATGGGGATTTTCAAGCCATAGTTAGGACTGAACAGCAGCTTTCTCCATCATACAATTTTCCAAAGCAAATAGATTTTGTGGCAGATTTTCCATGCTGGTCACAGTCACAATGCAATTTTACTTTAAAGACTTATACACAAGTAATAAATCAAACCAGGACTATGCAACATGTATATAGTCCACAAACAAACAAAAATATGTTTTGTACCCATTAGAAAATATATTCGGACATAATTGAAAAATGTCTAAATACTGGACAAGGTCTTTTACTTTTGTGAATCTCAATGAAATGCAGTGAAATTGGCCCATAGTAACTCCGTAGTAGTACAGTTATCTTTACAACTTAGGTGTCCATAGCTTGTGGTGTCTCAGTGTTTTGACTCACTCTAGATTTGAACTGATCTTCTTCATAAGGCTTTCAACACCAATTCAAGGTTTAGGACACTTGAGCTATTGCACGTCCTGGTCTGGTGCCATATTTTCGTCTGTCCATCCATTCAGAAGAGATAACATGGCTGAATCAAGTCCTTCTACTTGTTTGGTTTCCTGTGATGTAACATTTGCGAATCATCGACCAGATCTCCTTGGCTAGAGCCAGCGCTACCTGGAGATCACAGGTGGGCTCCAGCCAAGCAAGGCTCCCAAGATCAGGCAGAGAATCCAGTGGTTTTATCCCAGCATGGCTAAAGGCCAGTATATGCTTAGCAATCTTCAAAAAAAAAAAAAAAAANATTATAACAAAATTAAAAAAAAAAAAAAAAAAAAAAAAACAAACCACCTGACAAGCAAAAAAAAAAAAACAACAATGGCAAAAAAAAACCCCACTTAAAAAAAAAAAAGGTAGATAGGCTAAGCTTAAATCTCTCTTTAGGACTGCTTTGTAAGTGACTTTGTGTTTTAAAATAGAGTAGTTGAGTGATGTTCAGGATTTTTGAAAATCAAGCTATGTCTAAGTTTTTATCGTTGGACAAGGTGAAAAGCTAGCAGTGTTTAGTGAAACAGGTGCTAATCAGTGGGAGGATAACTAAAATAAGCTACTAGATTTATTATTGTCATATCTGCCAGGGAACACAAATTCCTTTTCCTTAACAATTGATAAAATTTGCTTCTTTTGAAGCAGACACCTAAAATGTGGGAAGAGGACACACTTCTCTGTCCTCTGAGGAAAGAAATACTGTGTGGCTGTACCTAATACAATCCCCATGCATTGAAGGGCTGAGGGTAACAGTACCTACCATCCTTCTGATTTTTCCTAATTTCTGAAAGTGTGTTGTAATGTCTTAATATTATTTTAGGGTAGCTGTATATAATACATCTGTATTTCAGCTATATTAAAATAGCAATTGATATTAATTTGCCTATCATTCAAATAACAGACATGCATATTTGTGGATGTGTACATTCTTAGCACTTCCAGCTATCAGATACATACACATATTGCCTGTTAACTGTAGCTGTCTTCATTCATCTTTACCTATTTCTCCTTTTCATACTGGTTCCATGTGTGGGAATGTCGTAAGCAAAAAGAAAAGTTCCTTTCTGGTGGCATTGAAGGAAAGAAACTACAGATTAAGTGCTTTATACAGACTTAGGTAAACTCCTGCAATAATAACAGGGGAACTTTGCCTGTCTAGAGTATTATCCATGCAGCTGGTAATTTCTCTCCTCCTTGTTCCTTTGGGAAAGCCCATGTGTCAGATACTCAAGATCCTTAGATATCCAAGTACCATGTGTTGATACTCTATACTGCAAAAATGCAGTGGCAAGCGTAGAGTCAAATGATCTAATTAACCCAACAATAAATAGTTTGTCTAGAGGCCGTTTTGAATGGAGGGCAACACTAATGAAAAAGAGAAAAAGCCAAAGTCAATTCTGTCCCACTGACACAGTATGAAGCCTACAGCTTTCAAAAACTTAAACAAGGAGTTTTGATCTTGAAAAATATTCAGTGAGGATGCTTGAGTGCACAAGGCCCTCTTTGAATGTGGAAAGTGTCACAGATAGGCACCAACCATGGAGTTGTTTTCTTCTACTTTTTTGCAGAGACAATGAAATGCATTTAATTTTAAAGAGATAATAACTCACTGCTGTTTTTCTCAATTAAAATATTACTGCAAAGAGCCTGACTTAGTGACAAATTGGTCCAAGATAATGGTATATTTGATGAGTACGGAAGAAGTTAGAAGTGTATCAAAAGTTATAAAGGCTTAATTATTTTCAACCTTCAGCAGTGTAGATTCAAGGCGAGGGAAGGAGGCTGAAATGCGCTCTGGCACGTTAACATGCAAACTGGCAGCTGTCTGGTACTTGCTGAAAGAGATGGAAAGTCAAACTCAACCTCAGTGAGGCTGATCAGGAAGACATTGTTGGAAACATGACAGCCTGCACGGGCATCTCCTGAGCGGATCCATTACTCTGATTCATGCCATGCCTCTGCAGGTTGTCACCAGCCTGGTGTGTGGCCATGCAGCTGGGGCATCAGGAGGTTACCCTGGCCATCTCCCTTTTACATGCAGCTGGGAGAGCACACTTCTGTGTAACCAGCTGTTTATTTCAGCTGGAGGAAAGGAACACTTTTCTTTCTGGAGTGAAAAATACCTCTGCCATATAAGTATGTACTGTGCATTTATACAGAGTGTATATCACACCTTTTAAAACTGCCAGCAACCCTAATATTGTAAGATACTTCTGAGTTTATTGTACTGTTAGAGAAATCGAGCCCTTCAGGTCTTACTGAATAAACCTGGAAAGGAACAGGCAGTATTAGCAATTACTTTTACCACCTTTCATGTTCCTGTCAGTGATAGCTATGATGCTTGTTGGTTTGCCTTTAAATGCAGGCTTTCTTAGAGGAAAAAAAATGAGAGCAGAATTCATCTTGCAAAATTTCATTTATCCAAAAGTTCAGTCTACTCTAGCTTAGTTACCCCAGCTCCTACTACAGTCTATAGGAGCGATGAGCAGCTCTAAAGAAGAGCTCGGCTCATACTAGAGAGGGGGGTGCCTTTTCTTCCTTAAGTGAGGGCTAAGCCGCCAGATCACACTTGACTCCCACCCAGTTTGATGAATCCCACCCACGCACCTTCCCAGTCCTTATCTCGCAGAGAGGTTGCGGTTAAATCTGTTCGATAAGAGGCTGCTGGGGCAATACTTGTAGTTCATCATTTGCTGCAAGTCTGTAGTTGTAGAATGGATATATTTAGAAGGAGCCGTGATTAAAATCCTTTGCCAGCTCAGATCCCAGGAACACACACAGGGAAAATAAGATTCACATCTCTTGTATTTGCTTATCCCACCCTGGATGCAAACAGACCAAATCCCATCTGCAAGAGCTTTTAGCCTATGGCAGGTTTCCTTGCAGCAGGACCTTGCAGCACAGCTCTTTGTTCTCCATCAGGCAGTCTGGACCACAAGGCTCCTCCACACGGAGTGAAGGACCTCGGATCACAAGAGTCTTCTCAGAGTGATACACTGGCAAAAGGAGCCTGTGCTGAGGAGGTAAAGGGCAATAGCAAAGAAAATGAAAGAACATGGTTACTTTGTATAGCTAAGACTCTTCAGCTTTTGATAGACATCTGTGAAACGCTTAAAGATGGCAAATAAAGAGTGAGTATACTGTATTTCTTGCCCTAGAAGGTTTATGGCTGTTATACTGTAGAGATTTAAAACCAGTGGAGGGAAGTTCTTTTCCCCAGAAAATATAACTAAATGTGGGGCTCATTGCAAGAGCCCGGTAGTGTACCTAAGGTCAAAAAAGGTCTGATAAGTCCACAGAAGCTGGTGGCCAGCAGTGACTCTTAAACATTGAAGCTTGGCCAGGAAACCTTTTAGTGGATGGGGTTTGAGGTGTAAGATCATCCTGTGTCTTGTTGTTAGTACCGTTCCAAAGTACGCAGTATTGCCTTGCCTCTAGGGTGGCACGCTTGCCTGTAACACCAGACTGTATTGCTTTGGTATGACCCAGTATAGCTTCTTACTTAAATATTCAGAGTATCCAGAAAAGACATGCGTTTTTGTGGCTTGGTGCACTGTGTTGGATTACAGGCTTCAATCAAAAAAAGGTTTTGAGAGATGTACAGGGAACAAGGTTAATATTTGATAGAGGCCTAAGTTTGAGAAAACAATATGAAAAATCTAGCCTACATGCAGCTTGTCTTTCAGTCTCATATGCAAACACAGACACACAGTTGCATACAACTTTTTGATATTTCCAGCCATGCGTGTGCAAGGGGCTGTCTGCCTCTGTGCACCACTGGAAGCCATTTGACCCTATCATTGCTCACACAAACCTTGGCACACCTTAATGGCTGATTCCTGCTCAATCATTTCAGCCTTTGGAGCACGGCTGCACATGCAGCACACATGCGCTTCCACATGTGCACCCCAGAGCGGCCACTGGGCCACCCTTGCCCTGAGCACCCCTCCTCTTGCCCCGGGTGTTGCACTGCAGCAGCTAACATGGAAACTTCAAGACTAAACAATAGAGGAGCTACCCAGGCAAATGGTTTGGATGTCAGCTGCGTTACATTTTGTGGAATTTAATATCCTGGGGTCTGCGAGGGTGTTGTGTGGCGCCTGGAATCACTTTCCGAGCAGGTGCGTGCCACTTGCTCCTGCTCCCTTGTTGTGGTTTAACCCTGANTTGCTATTTTTCCACCAGGCAGAAGGGAATACTGCAGTGGGCTCGCGCACTCCAGCAGGGGGGATGCTGGCTCCTGTTAATGCTGCAGCATTCGCACAGGCTTTGTTTATATGTCCTGCCAGTCATACAGACTATTTAGTCTTCTTTGCCCCTTAGCCCCAAGTGACTCTTGTCTTTGCAAAGTTATTAGATGAACGTGAATTCAGGGGTGTCTTCAGGTTTGTACAGATCTCTTTCGGAGGGACATTAGGAAGGTAATGCAGAGCTATCAAGATCTTCAATGCCTAAAGTGGTTTCTTCACTTGCCGTGTTTTGGAGAGAGCTCCTACTGGGGCTGGGGAGGGTCTCAGTGGCTGTGCTTGTGACACCCAGGCTTGTCACTGTCACCTTGGGTGGCTTTCCTTGGGCACCATTTTCCTGCTGTTCCTCAAGTGAGGGTCACCTCTTCCCCCCGGAGAACTTTCCAGCAAGGGAATGACCTCCACTCCCTTATTTTGATAGCTGGATCCAGTCCTGCTTGCCTTAGATAAAAGCAAACTATCTTGGCAAATTGTAGAATCAGGGGAGGGGGAATATGCAGAATTAAAAAAAAAATATGCAAATAATTACATCTCTCTGCTGTTCAAAACAGCGTCAAATGAACACAATCTTCCATTAGAAAAGTATGAAAATGTTATCCGACTCTTGGCAGAAAACGTGCACTTTCTTTGGAGTGCTTCCTCATTAGGTCTCTCACTAGCACAGCCATGTTCTAAAATGGATTTTCATGCAACAGCAATTTTTTTTTTTGCAGGAAAAAGTTTCTTTGTTTTCTCAAAAAGCTCTTCTTTTTTCCTAACAAAAGAAACCAGCTGTCTGATGTATATCCCAGTCTAAAACCAGTTTATGGTAGGCTGGCTTGTGCTCTTACCCAAAGCCAGCTATTGTAGGGAGCAGGTCAGATCCTACATAGCTACCTGTTTTCACTGTTGCTCGTGGTGTGTCTGTTCTATCAACTAATCTCATCTCAGGAGACTTCAAAGGCATTTGCATCTGTGCCCTTGAGTAGTTAATTAAGCTGAAGAAGATGGAAATTAGTAAAGGAATTAATCAGGTGAAGGACTTGCTAAAGAGGAGGTAGCAATATGCTGGGAAAAGTTGTCACTATTGAAGAGAACAGTGGATAGCTATGATGACCGAAATAATAGAAATAGGGTAAAATTCAGTATTCCAGAGTGAGGCATACAGCTGGGGACTAATTTGTTGGAAACAGCAAAGGAGAGAGTTGGGGACATACCAGTTGGTGGCAGAAAGTCTGTGAAATGCTAATGTGATGTGTTCCTTAAGAAGGTAAGTGCGGTCCTTGCAATATTCACAGTGTTATTTCCAGTGAAGAAAAGGAGATGTTCTTGTAGTTCTGACCTCCCACAGTTAAGAAAAGTTAATGCCAACTGGAAGAGGTGAAGAGAAGAGAAAGTGAAACAATCAAGAGGACTGGAGAATCTGTCAGGTGTAAAGAGGGGAAAGTACCTTTGTTTGTTTAGCAAGGCAGCATGGATGAGAAATATGGGACTTTACGTATAAATATCTCAGAGACTGAGCACCAGGAAACAAAAACAACTACTGAAAATATAGGACCACATTGGCAAAGACCAAGTGGATAAAGAATGAATTTAGACCAGAAATTAAGAAAAGGAGTCCACCCATCCAAGGAGATGTTCTGGACCAGCCTTTCAGTAGGAGTGGGGAGGGCAGAATTTCTAACTGCTCTTGTGCTGGGCACTGGGCAGGCCTAGGAGAGTCCTAAATTGCATGATTGCATGGCAGAGCTGCCATTTGTCTCATTGACCCACAACATCTCTTCAGTCCTATGTTCTTACACTGTTCTCAGCACCCCCTGGATGCAGAGTGCAGAGGAGATACCAGATAAAGGTATTTGGCACCCCATTAAATGCAAAGTGGCTCTTTGGAGAGAATCCTAAAAGTTTAGAAGTTGTACTACCTAAAAGCATTGTAATTCTTGCATCCTGGCACATTTGTTCACACTGTACATCCTTTGGCTAATTTTATCTCCATTCATTTGGGCTTTTTTGCCATCTGGGCATTGGTTTCTCATGATGCCTCTTAGGTCACAGCCACCAAACCGGGGCGATGTGTAATGTGGGACAGACATTGTAGAGGAGAGTGATCCAGAATGTGCAGGGAGGGACTGCGTTCTCTAGGGCGGATCAGGACTGAGGAAGCAGCTACACAAGAGCAGCTGTTTCACAGGAGTGTGAAACTGTGAGGAGAAGAGGTATCTCCCAAGGAAAATGCCATCAGGATTGCTACGTGCAGGGCTATTTGCGTGTGGATCCTAAGCCACTCGGTCTCGCCATCGTTATTTCCTTTGGCAGCACCCAGCTAAGGTACAAACCGGAGCATATCGCTGCTGTTGTATTGATATCAGCTCTTCAGCACAGGGCTGGGTAGTATTTAAATTAATAATGAGTAATAACAATTTTATAAATAAAATATCACTGTACTTGCTGAAGTGAATAAAATAGACGTGAATGCATTAGACTTAGATTTTAATGACTTAAATCTGTTGCTGAATTATTCTCTTCTAATAGTAGTTTGACTGCAAGGACAGCATTAAAACCAACTGGAAAAGAAAACTGGTATTGTGATGTGCAGCAGGGTATTCAATGGGAGCTCAGCCCAGGAAAACACTGTGCATCAGACCGACAGGGCTGGCCCCAAGATGGAGCTCTGCTCTAGTAGACATCCCCGTGCTATTTCTTGCTTTGCTTTTACTGCTGTGTAGGACATCAGAGTCAGCTTATTTTTCTCTCCTGTTCTTAGTCCAGTCTTCTTGAAATACGATAGCTGTGTTAATGGTGAGCATATTTCACTCGGCCTCCCTTCAGAGCTGCAGAGACGCTCCATGGCTCTGGCCCTGCATGAATTCTACCACGGGCTCGTGTGCTTGCTCAAACTTGAGAAATTACAATACAGTATTTGATACTTCTTCCTGCTTACATTTTTGCCACCACCTCCGGCTGTCCTGGCAGTTTATGGATGCACTACAAGGCCCTCAGGCTGCAAACGTACCTCACCGTGCAAAGCTGTCCAGTCAGCAGGAGAGTTTTCATCTTGCTCCACTGCTGAAAATCTTTTGTAGCATTTGCACGAGGCCAACACTCCTGCAGCTGTAGAGCACTGTTGCACTACATGGTTGCAGCATAAGTCATTAGGAGTTCCTGCAGGCACCACTAAAGGCTTTTCAGAAGCATAAGCAAAATTGGATTTTGCTGTCCCAGGGTGGAGCAGTCTGCTCTTAAGAAAAGAAGTAGGGGAGAGCTTGGAGCTGGAAGGTGGAGGCAGGGCAGCGCCCTGGGTACTGCTTCTGCTGCTTGATGGGAAAGTGAAGTGTTGGAGCTATCACCTGTCATGGGCTTCCTTCCATCTCGAGCCCTGCACCCTGATGCCTTTCCCTTCTTCTTATGTCTGACTTCCAGATGTAGGTAGAGGTCTTCACCAAATCCAATCATCCAATGCTAAACCTGCCTTTAGGAACAGATTTCTTCTTAAAATCTGATTTTGGTATTAATGGCATCATCTGAGCAATGTGTTTTCCTCCCTCTTCTCCTCTGATCTGGTACTACTCTTTTTTCCAGTTGTGCTTAAGACTCTTCGTACTGCAGTTTTCTGCTTAAGGCTTTGATAATATTCAGATGAAAAGTAATTCAGTCACCTTTCTCCAATTCTCATATTTTTTCTAGTATGCTTCTGAAATTTATATGAGTTTTGAAGGAAGTCAGATCTGCTGCATGCCCAAAGAGCATTTGGATGTTCTTCCTTCAGTGACCTCTTCATTCCCCGCTACATCCATTCCCACTCCATCATTATACTAGTTGAAGAAACCCCAGTGTGTTCCAGATGTTGAGTGCTCAAATGGTATCAAAGAGCTTGGATAAAGTACTTGGTGCTGGTGGAGGTGAGGAAGGGGGAACTCAAAACTTTCCATCTTGAGAGACAAACTGCTGGTCCCTGCCTTGCTGTTCACAGCTTCCCAGTTTGAATCCAGAGTTGCGAAAATGTGGAAATTGTGAAAATATGAGCTGTGAACACTGGAAAGCTGCAAAGCAGGGGAATGGGTGGGGATTTACAATCTCTCTCGAATGCAAAGGTTATAGATTCTGGTTGAAAACTTCATTCTTTGAGAAGTAAGTTTTTGTCACTACAACAGCAAGAGAAACAGCAGCCAAGGTTGCAAAATTGTCTCAGTTGTAAAAACCTTTCCTTTCTTTGCTCATAACTTTCTGGCATTTTTGTATCTGAGGCAGTTTTTCAGACCTGGCATCTGCCAAAAGGCAAATTTCATTTGAGCAAAGCTGGTTGTCTTGTTTCTGAGCCTGGAAGTGAGAAGCAATAATAATAATAAAAAAAAACCAGAGTCCTATTTCACGTTTTTTCTTTTGAATACTTTTGCAGCAAGAGTGTGAAAGGTGATGTTTCATGTAGGAACTGCCTTGACTGAGGAACTGTGCCTTTCATTGGCCCAGGGAAAATTGAGTTTGATTTTTCTGAATTACTGGCATTAGAAAATCACCTGCAGGGCTCTGCAGTGTTGCAAAGCCCTTAGCAGGCAGCAGTGTGGAAGGACTCACCTGTTCAATGGCTCTTTGAGAAAACTTTTAGAAAGAGAGGAAGCCCAGTCATGGATTTAGCAGGTAACTCACAGGAAGGTATCTCTAGCCAGAGATGGCTAGTACACCTCTGTTGTAAAATTTCTGAGGCTGGCAGAAGCTGAGAACAGCCGCGTTTTTTCAGCATGGGTCTAGAAAATACCTGACTGCTTTCTTGTGACTCAGAGTGGAAACAAATGCATAATTTCAGAGGGGAGCTGGCCCTGTGCAGAGCCACCTCAGGTGTTTGTGTACCTGCTTCCAGGGACGGGAGTGCAGCAGTGACTCCTGGAGCAAGTAAGGGCTTTAGAGCTCCAGCGCTAGCTCCTCATGAGTGCTTTCCCTCCATCCCTGCCATTCCTGAAGCTAACAGAGACACGTGCTATGGTGCATGAATGCAGACATAGGTTGAGCCTGCTGATGATGATTTGGAGAATGTGGTGTCGGCAGAGCTCAGGGGCCATGGGGATGTGTGCAGGATGTGACCTGGATGAAGCTTCCTCCATGTGCTTGTTCTCTGCCTGAGCTGATGACTTAATTATCCTTTGGGAGCCAGGGCAGACCCAGCAGTGGTGGACCAACTGAGAGTTAATAAATCCAAATGGACCCACTGGGTGGTTATTTTTAACTTCTTATAGAAATAGTGGGATAGTCGTATTATTAGAGGTTTCCAACCACCCAAGTTACCTAAGAGTCCCCCTCCAACCATGGCTACAGCTAATGGGGTGCTTCCCCTAGAATAATTGCTTCTACCTGAAATCAAGAAGAACAGATGCCTGGTTCAGCAAGTTGGTTTATCCTGTACCCCTGCTCATCCTTAATCTATGATACATGTCTAAATACATTAAAAGGTTGGATATCAGTAGGCAGGGAGTGTCAAGGAGAAGATGCAGCATTAATTGGAGATACCTGTGCTAACCGTACAAGCGATGCAGGCTGAGATCGTGAGGCCCAGGGCAGTTAGTGCAAGCTTCTGTGCTTCTTGACAAACCCCACTTCTTTGTGCCTTCTAATGCTGCAAAATGTGCATTTAAATTCTCTGCCAGGTCGGCTATTCATCACAAACACATTGAGGCTTAATTGCTAATTAATTTTCCCTAGATAATGTAGATTTTTTTTTTCTCAGTGTGTGAAATCTAGAACTTTCTGAAAACCAGCCACAAATGAGTTGACTGTAATTGGTGTTCTCTCACTTAGGTGTGAAGTAACAGTTCGTCAACTCTTAATTAGCTTGGACTTTTTTGAGAGCAGTTTCCAATTTTTTGACAGAAAGATATACATCTTGTTTCTCCTGTAGTAATACAAAGAAAGTTATTTTGCCTTGAATTGACAAATCAGGCTGCATTTGTTTGTATTTTCTTCCTCCTGATGGTGAGTGCCAAGCTGCATGTCGTACCTGGATTGCTGAGCAATTTATTCAGTTAGCGTCAATTGTCACAGAGAAAATACACTGATTATACAAGAAAGAGAGTTTGAACTCAGTTTAATTAAATTGTGAATGGGTAACCAGCAGCGCTTGGAGTGATACATTAAGATACGGAGCAGCTTGTAGATATCTCATCAGCATCACAGAAACTTTGCATTTTGTGTCTGTTGTAGGTGCATGCCATTTCTGTTTATATTGTACAGGTAGGAAGGCTGTGGCAACAGAGACATGAAGCCACCTCAGGTTAGTCAGGCCCGAAAAAGTGTCCTGCCAGGACAAATTTTCTGCATACTTGTAAGCCCGGGAGCGAGACCCTTCAGGAGATGCTGCAGGATAAGGTGGCCATGCAACAAGATCTGGTGACACTGCAGCAGGATCAGCTCACAGCAGCGCCAGACCTGGTGGGCTGGGAGCTTGGGGCTGTGGCAGCCCTGACATGGGCTTGCCCCCCTGTGATCTCCTTTGCCCATGCTCATGTGTGACACTAGGGCAGGAGAGAAATGCTGGATGAGAAGCTCCCAAGTTGTAAATCATCCTCTTGCAGCCTCTCACCTGTGGTGGAGTAGCCAAAATTGCCTAGAAGTGGGTGCACACAGCTGCTACTCTGGGGAGAGAGACATGGCTTTCCATAAAATGAAAGCTCTCGCCTGCGTTAGCACCTTGCAGTTCATAGAGATAATTTTGTCACAAGAAAATACTGCCCCGTGCCACTGTCTTTGGGACTAGCGATGGCTGAACTGTTCAAGTCGGGGAAGACACAGACTCAAATGAGTCCTGTGGGCTGGGTTGAAAGGTCCCAGGCTTTGCAGAAAGCTTTCTCAGCCCTGGCAGAGAGCTCCTCTCTGGCAGCTGGGGCAGGGGAATAGGAGTTGGGATGTGGACAGCAGGGCCACGGGAGGAGGGCAGGGGTCAAATCACCCTTTGTGTTGAGATTCAAGAGGAGAGGCTTTGATAAAGCTCTCTTAGGACAACACGTGCTGCAGTCATCTCTTATTAAACTGAAGTCAGTCATCTCTTATTAAACTGAGGTCCTTTAGCAAAGTACTTGTTGATGGGATCAGCTTTTGACTTTTTCATATAAAATCCCCCATTACAAGGTATGGGAGGCTTAGGTGCCCTGGCAGCCCATTGGCAACACACACTGGTGTCTGTAGAAGAAATCTGGTTTTAATAGGGAAGATGGACAATCACATGCGGATCAGTCATTTGAGAGATGGAGGGATCCTAGTACAAATGTTTGGAGATACAAACTGTCAGTGAGGTCAGGCTGAATAAGAATAAATTTCTTCCCAAAGTACACTTGAAAACCAGTTTTTATTCAACATTTTAGATAACATATTATTTTCTGCATAAGTGATTAAACCAATTTTCTGCTAAGATGTAGTTTGGTCACAATCTTTTAAAAGCACTTAAATCAAATTTTAAACTATTAAGCAGTGCATGATTGTGGCTGGAGGAAGCCAGGCTATTAATACTCGGTATCAGTTTGTTAAAATACTACAAGAGGTTTCGGTATTAGCAGCCTGTGGTGCAGATGCAGAGGGTGTTTTCACTTGTTTGATCCGCTTGTTGAGTTTTAGCTTCAAATCTGAGAAGCCAGTGAGAGATTTTTAATGTAGGAAAGCTTGTATGGCACTTCCAGTCTGTGAATTAAAATAAGACCTGTGGAAATGAGCTTTACTAGTGTAGAAGTATTTAACTGTAGTCAGTGCCATTCCCTCAAAAAATACTTTGTTTAATAAAGCTTTTTACAGGCAACATGCATTTTTCAGAAGCTTTTCTTTCTTTTCCTATGTGCCTAGCACAGTGAAGTTAATTTATATACCTAAATACATGCTGTTTGATTTTAATTGAATAACGGTTTCCCTCCAACTAGAGCTTATCGTACACCACCAGAAAAATAATAGTTATTTGGATTTAAAGAATAGTATAATCAGGTGTTCTTCAAAAAGGGCCTGAAAAATACAAATGTAATTGAAATGAAAATTATTATTTAAATAATTTTTCCTTGCGCTGACTTAAATGATGAGTAAAGTTGCTTACGTAAATCAATAAAATGACTCAGGCTGGTCCTGCTATGAGTTCCCCACTATGCAGTCTCAGAGAGCCTGAAGATAGCTGGCAGTTGGGAAGATGGAAATACCTACAGACATTAATAAGGGAGGGGTTGAATCTGTCTTCCTCACCCTGCTGTGCAAGGTAAGAGTGTCACATTTCTCTCACTTCTAACCACTGAACCTAGGGTGTAAAACCATTGAGTTGTTTATACCTAAAAAAAAACAGGATGCAAATCATAAATTTTTTATTCTGGTGTGGATGATAATATTGATTGACTAGTCTGACTCTAACAGCAGTCGTTAGAGGATAGATCTCCATTGCCTGAGCAGCATCCAGGAGTCCTTCTATATTTACAGTGTTTTCTAGTGATGTTTAGCAAGCGTCAACTTATGTGCCAGAAGCAGGTGGCTCTTGATTCAGGCTTGAGTGTCTCCTAAGGTGATAGCTGGCAGTTATGGCAAATCATGGTATATGTAAGCAATGCCAGTTGATGCGTTCTGTAAAGAAAACCCGTGAGTGACACTATGGCACTTTACTTTTTCTCTTCAGTTGTTTAAGAAATTCCTTAGATTAATGACACCTATGTTCCTTTCTTCATAAAGCAGTTGAAGTTTTGTGTGTTAGCCTGAAAATTACCTGTGTGTCCAGGTTGTTATTAAAGTCTGCTGCAAGTCAGTGGGGGTTTATACAATTGTATACTGCTTAGAGGGGCAGTCTCACGTGCTGGCTCCAGTGAAACGAACGTCAACGTGATTCTTCTGTGGATTTAGGCAGACTGAAAAAGTGCCAGTGATTACACTTAGTGCTTGGCCAAAAACGAATTATGTGTTCAGGGACTAAATGTTAAGGCCTAACTCAAGGATTTTTCTATTTGGAGTCTTGATCTTGAGTCCACTAAAAATTCTGTCATGGTATGATTTGGCAGAAATACAGAAATTACTTTTGCTTGGTATTAATGTGCTTAAGGAGAAGATGGTGGTTTAATATGTGCTTAGCATTTTTTATTGCATACAAACCTTTCTTACTGTATGAAGTAGTTGTCTTGCATCTCTTGCCTTGCAAGTAAAGTATTCAGGCTCCAGGAGCTGCTTGGACATCTTCCCTGTGCCTGAATTCTGGCACATGCCCTTAAATGTACTCTGTTAACTTGTGCATATGAGCTCATCATGTGCACAATGAGCAGTGCAGAAGAAAATCTTTAGCATCTTCCTTGTTGACAAATCTTATGTCAGTATGACTTTTGTGGCAGTTTACATACATGGCTCGGCATGATTAGCCAGGCAGCAATCAGGCTGCAGAACTGCATTTGCTGATAACCACATGGGGTTGCTGTAGGGTTTCTGCAAGCTATGTCCACGTGTCCACATCAACCTGCTGCTCATGAGCCCTGGCTGGCATGATCCCTGGCTGGCATGATCCCTGGCTAGGGTCTGACTGGGGCAAACAGGGTTCTGCAAGCAGCAGTGTGGCCTTTTGCTGCTGAAGCAATGCAAGGAGTCCTTGGGAAAAACACTCTGAGAAGAACCTCAATTTTGGTTCCAGGTGAGGCTGCCAGAAGAGGCAGAGAGGCCCAGACCATGGTTCTCTGGCATTGGCAGCAGGGGCTTCCTCCTTCAATTTTCTCAGCTAAGGCCCAAGACTGAGAGTGTGGGTAAGGTTGGCTGTAGGAAAAGCTCTGTTAAGGCACTTCTCTTTTCTCAGGGCATTCGGTTGTGCTGCCAAACAGTACAGCCTGTTGGATTCGTGCTTGTCTAACTGATCCATCGCTGTCTCCTTTTTCTTCTCTCTCCAGGCTATTTCCAGGACTTGTTGAACAAGTCAGAAAAGGCCCTTTATGATGCTTTTCCAAGCATGTACGGAGAATTGTACACTCAAAACATGAAGGTCTTCAAGGACCTGTACAGTGAGCTACGCCGCTATTACCGGGGCTCAAACATCAACTTGGAAGAGGCCCTCAATGAGTTCTGGACACGCTTGCTGGAGCGGCTCTTCAAGCTGATGAATCCCCAGTACCATATCACAGATGAGTACCTGGACTGCATGGTGAAACATGCGGAGCAGCACAAACCCTTTGGGGAAGTTCCCAGGGACCTGAAGGTGAAGGCAACCCGAGCCTTCATCGCAGCACGCTCCTACGCACAGGGCTTTCTTGTGGGCAGCGACGTGGTCAAAAAGGTGTCTCAGGTATGTTGGGGTTCTTCCTTCTCCTCCATCCTCAGATTGGCAGGAGCCAGTCAACTACTGATGTTGGGGAGAGGGCGACTTATTTCCCTGTATGTTTTCATTATGAAGTAAGCAGGTATTTTTCAGTTTTATAAAACAAACTGCTTGAGGGTCACCTATCAGTGGAAAGGAGCAGCAAGCCTGGACTTCTACAGGCACTGATAGCACAGAAGCAGCGAGGTATAACTCACCACAAATCAGTCTTTACCTCATTTTAACCTATGCAGCAGAGTGCCAAGGAGATGTCAGTCACCCAGGCTGTAAAGCCATTCTGTTGCTTGCCTAGGTTCCTCACGCTTCCCCAGCAGGAAATGGCATGCCTCTAAGTCACGCTGCCTTGATGGCGATATGATGTAGGGTGTGCAGAGCTGACTTGCCATGAGTGTGCTGTGAATGCACGCAGGGAGATGTGTTTCAGCGGTCGGTGATGGGATTGCTGTGTCTGTTTATGTAGCCATGTATATTTGTACAACTTCTGTGTACAGAGAGGGTGAGTTTGTAAAGTGCATTAGGATCTTCAGGGATGAAAGGTGCTATATAAA